>VSDK01025052.1:189539-202743 GCA_009767595.1 Symbiodinium kawagutii
CGTCGTAGTAGTCATCATCATCATCATCATCATCATCATCATCATCATCATCATCATCATCATCATCATCATCATCATCATCATCTCGGTCCGGAAAATGCGAGAACTCCATGACTTTCACAGGTCTAGAACCGGACGAATTCTCGCTCTTGATTGAGCCAAGTGAGCCACAAACCCTGCAAAATACTCAACCAGTGATTTCCAGCTCGGGTCCCATCCTCTGGGTTCCCTGGGAAAGTCAAGCCAGGGCCCATTCTACAACTCTTCTTTCGGTGGTTGAAGAAGTCCCTAGTTCACCATGGTGAAAATTACCAGTCACTTGTCAGCTTCTCAAAGTTATTTCAACCACCTAAAAAATCGTCCTTTGTGGTGAACATATAACCATAGCAACATGGATAACATGGTCAGGATGGGAACATCTTCGAAGGGTGTCGTCACTTCGTGACCATGTTCCAAGATAGGGCCCGCAGGTGCGCGATAGATGGTCCCCTGGCAACGCAGCTCCGTACCTCATCGCAACTGAACAACGAAGTCATCCAGGTGTGAGGATAGTATATAAATCTGGGGGGTTCTCAAGCCATGGGGACCCCGCAAATAGTTGCTTTACTACTGTAAATGGATAATACAGGTATGATAGCTGGGGGTCCCCGTCATGACTTGAGAAACCACCACGTGTGGGTATATCCCCTATTATTGTTGGTTATTAACCACTATGCGCCTCTTGCATTGCAGGGAGGTGCGCACTTCAGACGGCCGAACCACTATTATCATCAATAATCAATAGTCATAAACCTACCATATCTTGAGAAACACCCTAAGTGTGACTCGGTCAACCTTCACCTCCCAAACTCGAGACTCGATTCTACACTGGAGCTGCGTTTTCGTTGCTGGAATGGCTTAAGATAATTCCCCATTCCAAGCATCCACCGTCATCAACCCTACTAGAATCAAATCTCAACCATCACCTTGCGCAAGAACGGTTGATGGATGATGCTCCCCTGGGTCAACTCCTATCGCCGCGACAAGCGCCTCCTGTGCTGAAGCAACGCCTGCGGCAGTGCTATCAGGTGGTCGTTCCTCTGGTTGGGCGACAGGGGCGACGGCGGAGTCTCCACCTGAAAGCAAATCGCCACCGACACCGACAGGGTGATCCATCGACCGTACGACGGATCCATGGTACACCTTTGCCCTGGTGGATTGACATCAGCGAAAGTGATCCATGACTCAGTTTCCACTGTATTTCCATCTACCCTCTGGTAAACTAACATGGCTGGTTGGAAAATTCACCACAAACGGATGTTTTCCCAGGGTTTTCCTGGAGAAAATTGTGGATTTTCATTGCCATGTTAGTTTACCAGAGGGTACCATAGCTGAATGCCCAGCTGGATCCCCTGAGGCACCAGTCCCTTCATCTCCCAAGCCATGCGATCTTTCGGTGGACGGCTCCCGAGTCCCCACGGGCAGACTATTCGTTTGGGACCACGACCTTCAGACTCAGCTAGGCATCACCAATCTCACGATGGTACCCACAGGCAGTTAACAAAGGTTCCTTGTGAAATACCTATGTGGTGGTTCTCATCCTTTGCTAGGCATTTGGGTATGTGCAAAGCCATACGGCAACCAATGGGTCCCAGCAAAAAATGATCATTTTACTTGGAAACCATTGGGTCTGGGGGTGCCATTCTTTTGGCTAATGTACCAATCATAACTTTGGGGTTCCCGATTTTGAGAAACTACCAGTACCATGTAAAAATACTGAGCACTGGTGGAACAATGGACTATGCACCACGTGGAAATGCCAAACACCCCGGTATACAATTCTCTGCTTCAGCCTGTCTCAAAAACAATTCGACAAAGACATGGCGGCAAAGTTGCTCGAACGGACCAGTCCATGTTGGCCATCAACTTTTAAGCCCTTGGTCCTTGCCAATTTGACCATACATGTTGGATCATGTAGGGTGATGTCAAATCCTTTTGGAGGAAGAACTGGCTGATCCAGTTCAAACTCGTTGTTCTCCCCAGATCTCCCTAGATCTGGGGATATCCACGCCAGTCGGAACATCCTCAGAAAATCCCAGTCCCAAAAAATGCTTCATCTGTGAAGTCTCTGAAGTTCCATGTGGTCTCTTGACCAGCAGGAACCGTCATTGTCCACCTTAAGCATCATCACTCATCAGGTGGTGACAAACCATCAGCCATCAATTGTGAACCCTGATCAACCATCAAGAACCCGTGTTTTTCACCCCTAGCAACCTATGATTCATCATGATTCATCACTGACTCATGTGCTTCCCCGTGCACCCACACCCACCCCTGGGAGCGGACCTTGGTTCAGCACTGGCCCTGCAGAACCCAGTTGCCGGTGGGTCACGTCTCGTCAATGCTGGTGATGGCCAGGGCTTTGTACATCTATGCATCTCTGAATATACTGATAAGTTTCTATGTGCAAACATATTGTAGGCTCAATATATGTATACATATATAGAGAGAGAGAGAGATGTGAAGATTAGATTATGCGCGCACACACACACATGCGCTGCATACAGTACATACAATTCGAAAAATGAAAAAGTCCCCTTGTCATTGGCTGATGGTTGCAGATCTGTTGTTTGCTCTCCAAGGTGACTGAGTTGTACAAACACAGAAAGAGAGATAGGTAAATGTGTTGGTTTGTTGATGGATCGATGGATCGATAGATAGCGAGACAGAGAAATGCTAGATGGTTTGACACTTTGGTAATTTGATTCTTAGCTTGGGCAGATAGCTACCGAAATAATCAAACGCACAGATAGTAGTGAACTAGATGGATAGACAAACAGATAGACGGATAGATACTGTCGCTAGACAAACATATAGGTCCACATTGAATATTTGATAGATAGATAGATAGATTTGATTAGATTAGATTAGATTAGATTATATTAGATTAGATTAGATTAGATTAGATTAGATTAGATTAGATTAGATTAGATTAGATAGATAGATAGCTAGACAGACAGACAGACAGACAGACGAACAGAAAAGTCGATGGATAAATAGAGAGGGAGGGCAAAAAAAAAGCAAGAAAATTCGAGCCGTTTTGTTCTTCCAGCGCATGGCCAGCCATGCATCACAGCCATGCCTGTGCCACAGATTTCCAATTCCGGAGTTTTCTTCACCCCCTTGTGCAGTACTACGGGTAATGCTTAAGAATGATCAACAAAGGTTGCTGTTGGCTACTGATGCTTGGTTAAGTTCCCCAGGAATTTGCGGTTGACCAGCGGTCAAGGTGGATCACCTGGTCATAGCCGCTAGGCTTGGTCAGGGGCCAACATGGCTAAGACTTTGGAGAAATGTATGGGTGCTTCTCAAGTCGTAGGGAACCCCCAAATCATCCAGCTCATTTACCATAGTAATAAAGCAACACTAACTTGGGGGTCCTCTATCTTTAAACACCTCCATAAAATAATCCCGCCATTGTTAGCTACCCCAAATATTCTGGTTGGTGGCTGAACCACCAATCTGAGGACTATTAGCCTATCAACCATTCCAAACAATTGGGAGAGAAAGCAATGTTTAAAACCACCAGCCAGTACCTCTGTACCCCTGGTGCCCCAAATAACCAGCCCAGTCTTTCTTGTGATGTTCATCTACCCATCTGTTGAACGGCTACAGTAGTATTGACCGCCGTATTGATTGGTTTCTAAAAATGATCAATTTACCAGTAATTAACCTCTATTAGCCACCCAATTTCCTCTCGTCATTAGGTTTCCCACCTTATGGCCTGCTATGCTAGCCTGGGGTGTGCAGACACAGCGAACTGTCCGAGCTGCCAGAGTGGACCACTATTAACTATACCAGCCAGCCATTGAAGATAGCTATTGTATGAATATTAAAAACATCGAAAACCATTGAAAATCATTGACATTAACAATTAATAAGTATGAATATACAATTAACCACTATTAACCACAAGCTTGTAAACAATGGAACATGTTAATAACTAATACTTATTGATCCTGAAAAGATATGGCTATTATTAACCATAGAAAATCATTGCAAACCCACCAGCCATAGCTCCCACAAGGCTGCGCCACATCTCCCAAGCCCTGACCACCTCGCGCGGTTTCTGCGCCAGCGGGTGGTCAGTCCTGGCCACACAGTCGTGCGAACCACGATCAATTGGGCATTGAAGTTGTGGTATATAGTGGTTACAATAGTATACTATAGTGATAATAAGTGGATGATTTGGTTACTAATAGGTTATGACATAGAAACCATTGGATGTTCTATGGTAAACTATGGTGAATCATGGTTAATGATAGGGCATAATCACCAACAAGAATGGCTCAACAGCTACTGTATGGTAGTTTCTCAGATTCGGGAACCAAAACATTTGCTGTTTTATTGCTAGAAATGGTCCATGTTGGATGATGTGGTGGGATTTTCAAAAACCACCAATGATCATGGTTCTAAATCCACTGGTTGCAATTTATATGCAAATATCTAATAAATCCATTGATTGCTAGTATCATATTTCAAGAAGCTAGATATCCAACTTTCTGATTAATACCATGAATTACTATCATCATTTAAAGAGTGTGATTGAAATGTAAGAATATCATACCGTCAACAAAGTCAGTTTCTTTTAGTCATTGTAACCAAAGATTAATGAAGACAACAAAATGAGGTAGTTAGAGAGGATTATGAAACGAAAGGTACCATGCTTGTAGAAAATGATCTGCCAAGGCTTTTTACTCATCGTCGATTGCGACAAACCACCATTAATCGGTATGAAGCGCTATTCACTGTTCTCAATCATACCTAACAGTCCGTCACTGAAAGCCAGTCGATCAATCATGCAGCAACAAGACTTGTTAATCATTGACGCTGGTTCAATGCCCATGATCGTTGAATAGTGTGGGTCCGTATTGATTAAGCAAAATGGCAAAACCAGCCTAATCACACTCATTCTTCGTAGTCCATTCATAGTTGGGGGTAGCCTTCCATGCTTATGGCAAGTCTCGTCATGGTATTCACGCTCAATTATCAGTTAATACTATACTTATTGGCATGAAATCCTTTGTACACCAGAGATTGATTCTGGTCAAGGTCGGCTACCAATGGTCATTGATTGTGAAACAATTTCACTGATCAGTGGGTTGACAATTGTTACGGGCGAACTTGGCTGGTGGGAATGCCAAGATTCCTAAAATCATCAGATGGTTCTCATGGTCATCCCTCAGTCCATGATGGCCACTTAGCCAAAACTGCTCCCTGTCCCTCTTCCCATCAGTCCTTCAGCTTCGCACTGCTCAACGACCTTTGGTTGTGGCTCAAGAACCTCTGGCTCAACGACCCTCGGTTGTGGCTCAACCACCGGCGCAGGGACATCCAGCGGCCATGCCTGTGGCACCACAGGGCCCAGGTCGGGATATGCCGAGAGCCCTGGTGCCACCGGTGCCACTGGTGCCAGCGGTGCCAGCGGTGCCAGCGGTGCCGGCGGTGCCACACCAAGACCCAAAGCTTGGTGTAGAGCTGCTGTGGCGGCGAGGTTGGCAGGATGCATGCCTCGGCGGGCTGCAAGTTTGGTGAAGCTGATGCGATGACATGCTCTAACTCTCTTGCTTTTGAACGGGATTTAGAGTCCGGGTAAGTTTAGGATATAGCGTAGCTATTCCCATGGATTTTATGGATGACCATGGGTATTCTAATGGGTCACCATGGTCAACAAAGAAGCGCTTCTGCAACCTTCATGAAGGCTTGTAGGTGCCTCTCGAAGTGGAAGGACAGGTATCAACTTAGCCCCAAGAGAGTGCTTGCCCAACAGAAGCAACTGCAGAAAAAGCAACTGTTGCGAACAAGAAAGGCGGTGCGTGACGCCTTGTCCCAACTCGCTAGCTCCACATGTTTGACCCCGTTCCAAGGACACCACGACAAGACCTACACTAGTCGGTGGTTTCAATTCTGAAAAAATATGCGTGTCAATTAACCATCCCAAATTAAATCTGGGAGAAAATAAAAGATGTTTCAAACCACCAGCCAGGAGTCGTTTCAACATTATTGTTGGTTCTTATATTGTTATCACCCACTTTTTCTAATCCCCTGTCAAACAATGCTTTGAACCACCAGCTATTGCTGATGGATTACCAGCTCATAGCATTGTTTCATGGCCCTTGCCTCCTGGTGACCATAACCTGGTGTTGTCAGCAAGGTCTGCATGCCGCAACTATGAACCCATCTGCTTCTGACCCAGCCACTGGGCTCACAGGTGGTATACCCCCAGAAAGCGAACTCAGGCTGCACCTAGGGCACCAGTTATGGTAGATCTATCAGTACTTAGGAGGATTGTAATCCAACGAATCTAACCAGGGTCCCACTTCATCCAACAAATCTACCCAGGGCTTGTCCCACTCTACATCCCACTTCCAGGGATCAAAGCCCCACACACATCTCCCAAGGTGGGAAGATTTGACTTGTCAATCAGGGTCGCTTTGACTTCGCCCATGTTTCACCCTGTTTCACCCAAGCAGTCTTCGTACTGCACACATCTGGGTACCCATCGTCCCACAGTCCCTAGCATCACGCCATGGATGGGACCCGATGAGGGTAGTCCCTAGCATCACGCCATGGATGGGACCCGATGAGGGTGGTCACCGCCCCCTTGACTCCTGACACCATTATGAGGAGTTTCAATGATCACAAATAAGTGTTTCTCCAAATAGGGCACCCCAAGAATATTGGCCTACTATTTAAAACAGGGAACCCTGAAAATAGTTGAACTATTGAGCATATGGGGGTTCGCAAATAGGGAACCCCAAAGTTATGGATGGTTTATTATTAGAAATGACTAACAGGCGGGTCCCCTCTGATTTGAGAAACCACCTCAGATGATGCTCATGAAACAATTCAACCACAGCAATCCTCACTCTGACCCGCTCCTATGGAGCCACCGTTGAACGACGAAAACTCTGCCGTTGACGGGTGATGGGAGGCCAGACTCTCTGCCCAAAAGCCATCGTCTTCGGGAGGCCTTGCAGAACAAAGGCAATGGACGTCGACACTAGGATGATCATCCCGTGAAGTGGTCAATGATCATGGCGAGTTCGCCTCTGTATCAATCCCTACCCCTCCAGTCACCTATATCATAGGAAACCACCCCTACTCGGGTTTCCCTGGTTACCTGCTATAGAGGTAAGTGGAAGGCTAGGGAATGGTACAACCGTGGTGCATCCTTCCGGTGTGCCTGGACACTTCTGGTTCCACTTAGATCAGATCCAGCTGTGAAAGCATCCGTTTAACCATGGCAGGCGAGGGCCCCATGGCATCCCAAACAGTGCCCCTTCCGTGGCATGTATGCCGCCGCAAAGTCCATGGTTTCCATGTGCTTGAACCGAATGATCGAAATACACAGAGATATACTGTGATCAACTCCCAGAACGTGTTTTTTTGTTCAACTGGGAAGGTGACTACTGTATTTTTGTTCATTACTTACAGGTGCTAATCACCTCCCTAACCAGAATGACTGTTCAATTCACTTTGGGGGTGGTTTTCAGGGTTTTCAGGGTAATCGTTCATGTTTGACTTTTTGACCCAAGCCAGCCAGTGGAAACTTCAAAAAGATGCGCATTCTGCGGCCACCGTTGGTACCAGCCGCAGCGAACAGGTGGGGTGGCTTCTAAATCATGAGCTGCCCCTGCTCATTGCTGCCACTCCACTGATCAACACCCAAAGCAGCCGCTCGGTTCTTCCAATGGCGAAGCTATCAACTGCGCATCTTTTGGTTATGGGAGATCTATGTTCGTAAACCCCACTTTCACGATATTTGATGGGAAATCTCGAGCTATAGTGAAACTGTGGGTAGGCATATGGATCTACAACACATCAGCAGTTTTCAAGCAAAACAAATGGATCGTTTTCGTGACAACAATCCACAACTGAACTTTCATCATAGAACTTCTGGACAGCAAAGTCTGCCTGGCTTCCCTGGGTGTTGCACTTGTGAGTGGACCAACCACCATCCAAGTCACACTTTACCCTACTGGTGGGTGAACTTGGACCAACCATTCGCAGAGAGAACTATCTGAACCTGCGAACCTTGCAGGAAGCCGCCCAGAGCGGGGAAGATATTCATGTCCAGGAGAGAGGAGGTCCAATGAACTTCCAAGCTTGGTTAGCAAAGTGTTGCTGCACGTTGCTGGTGTAGCCATAATGTGTCTAAGGTAGATTCTATATTTGCTGCACTTGTGCTGCTACAACTCTCCCCCGTTGTTTCTCCACCATGCTGTCATGACTCAAACGGTCCCTATGAAGATACCACCATTCTAGTTGAGGTTTGCGCAAATCAAATGTGCTTTGCATGTTGCCATGGACATGAATTTCGAGATGCGAAACATACCATGCAAGTGACATCCATTATGCCCACTGCGGGCCGTCCCTTGGTCTCCCGGCGAAAGCGAAATGGGCGGAGGCGCATCGAAAAGAAAACCTGCGACGGAGGGACTGCCACGGCAACGGACCTGGTTTCCTCGTTGGAGGCGTTCCCAGCGCTTGAAAGTGGTTACACTCACCATGTTTGTCATGGTAGGTGTACATGCAGCGGTCTTGAAGGGCTCTGCTTACCATGGTTTCACGATCCAAGTGAACTGGGCAGCGCTGTACATCCAAGTTGCCATTGCAAAACGTCACAGTTCAACGGCAACCATCTTGGTTCAGGTCTATTGTCATCCCGGTGATGGCATTGTTGCCGTAGCTATGACCACTACCCAAGGTAAAAGACCAGCCCTCACCTCCATTGCTTGGGCATGTGTGGCATCCCCAGTTCTACTGGCAAATAATTGCTGCTGATTACATACGGTTTAGCTCATCATCATTGACACTAACCATCGGTGAACCAGTTGGTCATCCATCAAAGATCATCAACCATAAACGATCAACCACATTCATCAATCATGACCATATCATCAACCATCATTAATCAGATATCAGCAGCTATCATTTGCCAACAATCATTTTTTGTAACCCAGCAACTCCTTTCCCCGCACCTGGGGGCGGCCCGGTCGGAGGCCTCAGCCCGGGAATTTGGGCCATGTTGGTGGTACAAGATACATACTTTCTACTTGGGTAATGCTTGGGAATATTTGGAAGTGGTGAGCTTCTAGACCCCAAGTATTTGAGAGAATGTTTACATTTCTTGGATCCTCGAGTAGACTAGTTGCTGGGGGGATTTGGGGCACTGAGGCCCTTCCGCAACCACTTGACCGCACCCCAAGTTGCGATGAAACGACTGTCCACAGATGATTTATTGTCACCAATTTATGATGCGTCCAGAACGCCATCTCGGGGTTTGGATGGTTCAACGTGCGCAAAATCCAGCAGGGGTGGCAGACCCAAAGAGTGTTTACATAGAATCAAACAAGTGTTTTCCCAGTTGCCATGGCCAACGCGAATTTTGCACATTGAACCCCGAAAGTGGCTTTTGACACTCCATAATTCCGCCCTTGCTTGCCGTGATTTCATTGGGCCATGCTGAATTAGACCACGGTCCCTGAGCGTCCGCGCGCGCCCCATTCTGGCAGGAGATCTGGGGCATGGCACACGAAAACCCTTACCAAGATACAGCTAGACATCATGGTGGCCCATACGTGGATGGACAAATACGTACTACTAAGCACATTAGGCCAAAAAACTCATACGCCAAAGAAACGGCGCGTTTACTCTTGCATGAAAATGAGGGTGTAAATGTGTGTGTGTGTGCGCGTGTGTGTTTGCGCGCGCGCTCGAGGGCTTGAAGTTGACCGGCCAGGGCACACATGTTTCACAAGTGCATCCACATGCATATGCATGGATATTGGAACACTGCTTTGAAGGACGCACCGTGCGCAAACATCTGTGTACCTGCACACGCATGTTCACATTCACGCGCGCAATTGCTTGCATAATTCATGCAAACGGGTGTCTTGCAAACATGTCCTTGCAGGTTCAACGGAAATGGCATGATGCGGGTTGAAGACCATGGAACGTAACTTATTACTCATTGTTCATACGTCCATTGAGCATGCGACCCTGCTTTGCCAGCGCAAGCCATTTCTTAGCCTTAAGTCTTTTTGAACGCGCATGGTTCACAGCTGGGTCCCGTGACGTGACGTGACGTGACGTCACGTGACGTGACGTGACGTGACATGATGTGGTTTGACGTGACGTGACGTGACATGACGTGGCGTGACGTGATGCGTGACGCGGTGTGTGACGTGACGTGACGTGATGTGACACGACGTGACGTGACGTGACGTGACGTGACGGGACGCGACGTGACGTGACCTGCTCATGACGCGCTCGGGACGCGAGGTGGCCAACGGGAGGCGCACCTATAGAGGCACACCTGTTGGGAGACCAACTATGGACAGACTTCACGCGGGTGGATTCCGCACGTAGGTTTGTAGACTCGAGAAGTGTACCCGATCGATTAATATACCGCTACTCGCCTAGAGAGCAAGATCCATTCAATGGAATTGTTCCCCTCAAAGCAATGGTGACTCCACGGGAGACCCCGCTGTAAGGGAGGGAATGGATAGGAAAGAAAACGATGAAGACAATTTCGCTAAACCTTGAGCTGAAATATATTCATCAGATATTTCATAATCCTCATTAATGATTACTGTTCACCCATGCCTGCCAAACACCGCACACTCAATACATTAAGCGCGGCAACATATTGACTCTTTGACGCCACAGGGTAACTTTCTACTTCCTTTCCCTCTTCCGCTGGGCTGATCTGGTCTGGACAACCCTAGGCTCCTCCTTAAAAAAGTGCTTTGATTAACCCTCGGCATCACTCAGTCAAGGCACACTGGTCGAAAGACCAACTCCTAGGCACATACCGTGATATCATCGAATATCATCATTCCTAGGCACACACCTCATCAATTTTTCAGCAATTGATTATTACTCCATCGTGATATCATCTACCGGCACGCCAGCCTCAGACTCTTACTCTCATTTACTGCGACCTCACCTGCGAAGCCCCAAACATGATTACCACGATTGGCCAGCAAGCCAGCCTCAAAGGATTCAATGATTGGCGACCCGGCAGCCTTTTTTTTCAGGCAGTGTGCGCTGCCGCTGGGCGGTGGGTCAGGCGGCGGTCCTGGTGGCCGTTTGGCTACAGGGTGAGCTTCTGTAGGGGCTGCGGCCATCTTCTGCCTTTTCCGTTCCTGCCACCTTTTTTCTTTTTGTTCCTGATATCCATCCAGGCACGCGTGTTGAACTCCTATGGCGGCGTTGGCGCTGAGCAGTTCTGACGCCAACTACCCCAGCACCTCGGTGAGGTCTGTGAAGACGGCTGGGTTGCTTGGTTGGTTGCTTGGATGATGGTCATGGACGATACTTCCAAGACATCAACCCATTGCTTGGATGATTATTTGTTCAAGCTATTTGTGACTACTAGTTACTAGTCAACTTGCAACTTTTGATCAAATGACCAAACATCATCAAATTCTAAGACTGATTGCGATGATAAAATTGATTGCGGTTATTAATCTACTTTGCCAACCAAACACAGCCACAAACCATCTCTTCCCCAACCCCCCCATCTGCCTCTCTGATCACAGCGGCCACTGGAGAGGCTGGGGGGGGGGCGGGCTGATTGCGATGATAAGATTGATTGCGGTTATTAATCTACTTTGCCAACCAAACACAGCCACAAACCATCTCTTCCCCAACCCCCCCATCTGCCTCTCTGATCACAGCGGCCACTGGAGAGGCTGCTGGCCGCGCGGGCGGCGGCCCAGGTGGCGGCGCGCCAGGCGGAGGGCATAGCGCAGCAGTATGACAATTTGCCTGGCACTTGGATGGGCGATGGTCACTCTCAACAGTCTGGGGCCCAGGACCTGCTGCAGAAGAATTGGACGGTTCTGATGCAGCCTCTGACTTTGGCACTGCTGCACTCGCCGTGGGCCCAACTGGCTCTTCTGCCCGTGGTCTCACTTCTTCGGCTGCTGTAAGGTCCAGCTCGCAGGCGCCTATGTAGTCGACAGTTCTCTGTGTCGGAACTTCTGGGTCCGGGACTGGAGTGTCGGAGAAGACCAGCTCGCCCCGTTCAACCACCGGAAGTTAGACCAGCCCCAACGAATGACGCAACTGGTTCAACTGTGCTGATTTTGGAAGCGGTTCTTGGAGTGCGGGGCGCAAGCACCCCCCTAGCATTCGTGACTGAAACATGTTCATGCTGTATCACGTACAAGTCTTACGTTATCAGGCTGAGACCGTTCCACTAAAAGTGCTGATTCGCTGTACCGTCTACAGACTTCCAAATTACATGACACGCAAACCTCTCTTACCTGACATGACCTCTCGACCGCTACCTCACTTGCAACATGCGAACTGCCATCCAATGACATCTTTTCCACTACAATCTTTACAGCGCAGCAACTCAAGAACATGTCATGAAAAACTATTCCTTGTCAAGGTACAAAGCATTGCTTGTCTTCGAGCTCCCCGGACAAGTCAGCTATCGCCGTGAGCGTGAAGCTGTCCGGCGTCGGCAAGCTGAGGCGTGGAGTGTTCACCCAAGCCTGGTCCACCGTATTCTCATCGATGATGGTGGAATCACCGCTAGCCGATCACCGCATCGACCTCGTCCGCGAGGTCGGTGTCTTCCCCATTCACGTCGCGATCCATGGCTGAACCGCAGGAAACGTGGGTGTCTATTACTGCGCCCTTAACTTGTGACAAACAGAGCCAACCAAGGCAAGCTAAATCCAACTATACGGAGATAGGGCAACGCATATTAGCACAAAGCCCGTCAAGAACAATCCCGGCCTGCCTGCAATACCGTTCCAGGGTGGGCGCATATAACAACACCACCCTACCAGAATTCTAAATTTCACTACCGAACGAAGTTTACATGATAAACAAATTTAAAAACACCATATCTGTGTAGCGCCGTATGTTGCATGTAGATACATCCTTTTCTTTTTCGGTCCTCATTGATCGAGGATGGGATGGAAGGGAGCTTGAAAGCACGCAGGGTTGAGCAAAAGCGGTTGTGATCACAGGTTTTCTGCGTGAGCAGCCGTGATGCGTGCGTCAGAAAATTATTACAAGATGAAGAAACTGGCATTGTAGCGCTTTCCAAAAAAAACATGCTTCCGTGACCCTGGTTTGCACGAACAGCAACGGCAACAACAACAACAACAACAACAACAACCACAACCACAACAACAAC
>VSDK01025052.1:212785-227785 GCA_009767595.1 Symbiodinium kawagutii
CTGAACCGAGGTGATTGACACCCTTTCTCCCTAGAAAAAACTACTTGATAACTGGCTCTATCTTAGCAATCATGTGTGTGTATACATTGTATGCATTACATATCCATATGCAGAACATTTGTGTGTAGGAAATTCTTAGCCAGTGATACACGTGCCAAGGAATGCCCAAAGAACCTAGCCATCCCCCCGATTTCGATTGCCTCGATCAAGGTGATGGCCAGGTCCACCCCTCCATTCCTCGGCAACCGATGGTAGTGAGCTGTCCAGCCAGCTATGTTTCAGATTTGGTTGGTGAAGTCCTGGCAGCCCCTGGCCTGACTTCCCCTTTGAAAGGGCTAGGGCAGTCCAATCGCTCCTGGCCTCGCTCCCAACCACCAGCAGAGGGAGACGCTTTATCAACTACCAACCTGAGAGGGTCAAGGCCTTCGACCTCATTTGTTGTGCAAGTAACAGCTAGGGCAGACTTCTGAATCAGAGTTACATCAGGTATATCCTTGAAACAGCAGGGGATGAGCCATCAAGCTGCATCGTTGTTGGTTTATCGAAAGCTTCATCAGGTGTTGAGCCGTCTCATAGATGGTCCTTTGCTTTGAGATAATTGGTGGCACGCAAGCTGCGCCAGTGTCAGCTTCAAAATGTACGATGGGAGGTTTGGATGCGTTCTGCTTGGTGGCTTGAACTACCCTCGAAAACATGCGAGGATCCGTCAAGCAAACATCTCATTTGCATAGGGAAAAAACACCTCTGGCGCTTCAATTCCACAGTCTTGGGGCGTTCTTGGGTTGTCAATAACTGATCCTGTACGACTAGTTCTTCATTGGTCTTGGCGTATAACTATTACCAAAATAATTCGTTATAACTGACAGTTATCAAGACCATTACTAAGAGATCAAAATTAGTTCCACTAGATGCTAATCCGCATCTCGACGATGGTTTTGCCCCAGCAAAATGGGAGATCACTCGCTGCAACCCAAGCCTTACCACCAAGTCACGGATCAAAATGTCTCAGGGACAGCAGCCTGGCCATAGGACAGGCAGCTGTAGCATGGACCCAAGAAGAATGCTTCTCAAATCATAGCGGTAGCCCTTAATCATCCTATATGTAGGGGAACCCAAAAAGATTGATGGTGGTTTCGACCTAGCCAGTTTGGGAAGCCGCCAAAGTTATGGTTGGATTATTAGTGTAATTGACTATTAATGGATGATTTGGGGGTACAGCTATTTTGAGAAACCAGATGGTTAATGATGGCTCATGGGTAGCCAGTGGTGGTAAATCAGGGTTAGTGATGGCTAATGATTCTACTAATGATGGTTAATGAAGTCATGGTCAGCTAATAGTGGTTTGGCATGCTAAATGATGGTTAACGGTGGTTAATGATGTGCAATGATGATTATAAATGATGGTTAAAATTTGGTTCTTAAGTGGCTAATGATGGGTAATGACAGTTCAAAATGTTTGATAGAACCCATTCACATGTGGTTTTGAAGCTTGTTTTCCTCTTGCATGGGTCATACATTGGTCCGTGCTGGGGTCTGGCTGAAATTTCACGGGTAAACCCAGATGGATGGCACCGCGACCCCTTCCCCAACATGGTTTTTCACGCAGTCTTGAAAGCCAGTGTAGCAGTGGCTCGGCTTTGCCGTGATGGAACCGAAAATCTGAATGTTTCCTGGGTGTTTATCACCATTTTCTGTTGTTTATCACCATTTTCTGTTGTTTATCACCATTTCCTTGGCTTTTGCCTGTTGTTTATCACCATTTTCTGGTTTCTAGTCTAGGGCCCGGGAGTTCACAACTCCGGAACTCACAACTCCGGGCAAACCACGACCACAACTGGTATTTGCGAAGGGTTTGCTACAGAGTGGTACCCCGTACTTAGGTAACTTAGGTCATAAGTAGCGCAACTGCCAGTTTATGTAGAATTATGGTTAAAAGGCTTATCAACCAACTTATAACTAAGGGGTACCACCAGACAACCCCAGGTGCTGTGAGAACATGGAGGGTGCATCATGCAGTGCCACGCTGTATTCTTCTCCATGTACCAGCCGCTGTAGATTCAACTCAGAAGCTTGCCCTCACCATGAATATCAATCGGGTCGCTTCTCAAAATAGAAGTACCCTCAAATCATCCAGCTTCACCAGTTTTACCAATGAACCAACCATAACTTTGGAGGTTCCCAAAGTGGCTAGGTCGAAACCACCAGGCCTGGGAAAATGGATTTTTGGGGGTTCCCTGGGGCTTGAGAAACCCCACCAGGCCTGGGAAAATGGATGAAAATCGTTGCTTGGTGGTTGGGTGGCGTTGATGACTCCACTCCCTACCTGTTCCCTGATGCACCCCGCCTGTCCCGTGAGTATTGCGGACCAGCCGCCTGCAGCGTTGCGGATTGGGGCGGAGATCTAGGAAATCCGTGAATCAATCAATGATGGTCAAAGATTGATGGTAAATAAGATGAATGATGATGTTTCATGGTTGATATTGGATGATGCCCTTGATGCTGCTGGTTGAGAATCTGATGGTTAATGATGATGCTTGATATAATGTTGATGCTTGATCTGGTGGTTGAATCGCCCCTATGAAAGATCTATTTGTAAACTCATCAACCATTTGGGAATCAATTTGGGGAAAAAAAAGTTGGTGAACCACCCCTAGAAGATATGTGTGTGTAAACCCATCAACCACTTGGGCATACATTTGGGAAATCAAACAATGATTGAAACCACCAACCAGTTGATGATGGGAAATAAGTGGGAACAGTAACGACTAGAGCGAGCTACTGATTTGTCTATGAATGATGGTGACCGTTCGCAGCTCAAGCACAGGAGCGAAATTGTTTTTTTGGAGGGTAACAATAGATGGGAGTAGTTACTGGCAACAAGAACCACCAAAAAATGTAAAAGTGAATAAACATTATGAACATGATGAACCAGGATCAACCGTGATCAACCATGCTTGACCATTGCTCCACATCTGCTTGCCGTCATTAACCAGCTTCTTCACCCGCTTATTCACCGCTAGGACTAGGAATATGGTCGACACGAGGTTTACGATGGGCCGCTCACAAGTTCACAGGCTCCGGCCACGGGAATCGAGTCCAAGCTTTGGAATCTCCAACGGGAATCCATGGTGAACCCAGCACTAGTGGTATCAACTCAAGCCGCCGAATCTTCCGAAAAAAAAGCGCACAACGCAAGGCTTTCACAACGCAAGGCGTGGTGGGAAACTCGACCAACTGGCCAGCCAGCGGTTTAAAAAAACGATTCGAATTCTAGGGCTTGCCTACATAGATTGTCCTATTGGATCGCTTCCTCCAGGTGCTTCGCTGTTGCTATGTCTCCTAGCTCCATCTTCTTCAAAAATTGTTGGTACAGACCTAGATCATCATGTACATTGTTAGACTAGATATCATCCGATATCATCAGATATCAGAATGTCCTCACTAGGTTAAACAAGGGTTTGTCCAAAAATGGTGTACCCCAAAAGCCATTTCGGGTCAAGATTCCGAGTGGTTCAGGGCAAGGAGCCCGGGGGGGGGAGCCAGGATCCCTTCGTCAAATTGTGGTGCTCTCCTGCACCTATCCTGTTCGCTTGAGCTTGCCACTTCCACAGGTGGCTTTGAGTGTCATTGCTGCATCCGAGTGTTTTTGCGATGGCATCCGTCTCCCAGGATGCATGGTTTGCATTGTCGAAGATCATGAATAGCTGCAGTGTGGTGACCACCAGTGATTGCAAGAGTTGGAGTGGACCTGCCTATCTTCAACTCGAGCTCATCACTCCGTGGGCACAAAATGTTGAGTGCTGGGTGTTGGATATTGGAGTTCCAGCTACCCTGCATATTCTTGACATGGCTGAAACCCGTCGAGTTTGCAAAGTTCAAGTGCAGGTGCCTGAGGCGCCTCACTGGTCCGTCGAGGTAGGAGATAGGTTTGCATGCTCTGCCAAGCTCAGTGCATCCGGCCCTGATCGCTTTGCATTCGTGGCATCCCCTTTGCAGGTGTGGCACATGGGTAAGCCGGTAAAGAACCATGCTTTCAATGTTGTGCACACGTTCGCAGGAGCTTTCAATGGATGGTCCCAGGCCATGCAGCAAGTCGAAACCATGGTCCCGCAGTTTGATGTCAAATCATCCACATCCGTTGAATACATGCCTGATGCCTGTGCTGTTGCTGCTAGGAATGACAACGCCAAGTGCCTCAATTACCCATACAAAGGAATCACTCAGCCATTGCCAAAACACGTAGTGGTCTGCTGCCCTTGTGAGAAAGAAGAATGGCTGGCCGCAATCCATGGCCCCGCCAATTTGGTGTGGTCAGCGAGCTTCCCATGTCCACCCTTCAGCAGGGGAAGCAAAGAACAGCAAGGGCTAAACAGCCCTGATGGTCGTTTGCTGATCCACATTTTTCGACATGCCCGTATCATCCAACCAGTAGCACTGCTGCTGGAAAATGTGGACACGTTTGCCAATCATGGCCACTTTCGGTTGATGATGAAGTATGCTGCTTGGGCTGGCTACAAGGTGAAGTGGCAGCAAGTCCATGACATGAGTGACTTTGCACCCTACCACCGCAAGAGATGGTTGGCCTGCCTCATTCGTAAGGATTTGTGTAGTGACACGTGCATTGCATTCATTGACATTATTGACAAGAAACCAACGAAGTGGAGTGAGCCGATGTACAAGTTCTCAACTCCACCATCACTCCATGAGCAGAGAGTGATCACTGCTGAATTGGAAGCCACATATGCCAACCCTCAACTGCTTCCAAAAGCCAAACAAGAGGGAGTCCCCTTCGATGCAAAGCCATTTCAGGTTCTGCAAAGCCGTGTTGTGAAGCCGTGGGATGTTCTCCCAACACTGGTGGCAAGTTACTCCTCCCAACACATGCTGCCATCCAAGAACATTTGGGAAACAGGAGTTTATGCTGAGTTGACCATTGATGACTTCCAACGTGCAGTTTTCCAATGCCCAATCATGTGGGCTTCGCTGCTTGGGATTTGCCGGAAGTTGTTCTTGCCCAACAGTATCCACGCCATTTTCAAGATGTTAGGCAATTGCATCACAGTTGCACATGCCACCATGGTCATTGCTGTCATGCTCCACGAATGTTCAAGTCCCGTTGACCAGTTGCCAAAAGACATCGTCTGGGCCATTTGGGAGAAAAGGCTGACAGCTTTCAACGCAGTTTGCATTGAATTCCAGGATGGTTTCCTCATCACTGACTTTGAGGATTACATGAACAACCTGTGGATCCCCAATCCAGTGGCTCATGTTGAAGAAGTTGCAGTCGATGTTGTTTTGACTCTCCCCAACCGACACACGGTGAGAATCCAATGCATCAAAGGCATGTCGGTCATTGCAATGTTGAAAATGATGAGGGTGCCTCCACATTTGGAGCATCTGTGGGCAATCAAGGACACTTTGTCCCAAGCCATGATCTGCCAGTATGATACAATCCAAAGCTCCATCAATGGATTTCTGGTTTTCTTGCCATTCATCAATCGGCAAGAAAGTTGCGCACCAACCCCAGAGTGGACCCAAGAACCTGTCACTGATGGTGATGCAACAGACCAACAACGGCCAGAGCCCCAATCCGAGGACCAGGTACCAGTGCCAGCCACAGTCATTGATTGCGATGCAAACCAGACCCCAACGGTTGTTGGAACCAATCATGACTTCGAGTTGGTTGCAATCAAGGTGATCATGACAAACAATGAAGCCCTCAACCAAACCACCTTGCGAGATGGAGAGAAGATTACAAGAGAGATCGAATGCCTCCCCATCCGAACCATCGGGGAAGCGATCATACTTGCAGGCCATTCCCAGAACCTGGAGTCGATCGAAGTTACTTGCGATGGTGTTGAAATTGACATTGATGAACTTGTCACTACAGTTCATCAACGAACAATTGCAGTGAATCCCAAGAAGAAGCAGACTCCACAACCAAAACAGAGAATCATTGAAGTCATCAGAATCGATGGGACGACT
Organism: Symbiodinium kawagutii; assembly: GCA_009767595.1. Taxonomy (NCBI): domain Eukaryota; class Dinophyceae; order Suessiales; family Symbiodiniaceae; genus Symbiodinium; species Symbiodinium kawagutii. The sequence continues at coordinate 218,771 of VSDK01025052.1, forward strand.
TCTTTCTTTCAGCTCAATGAGAACCTTTCAGTGCGGGATTTGTTGATGATCGCAGGACTTCCTGAGAAACTCATCGCAATGATCAGAATCGAAGTGAATGGAAAGCTGACACCGTTCACAACCAAGATTGGAGCATTGGACATCCCATGCATTCGACTGCGAACCTTCCCTCTCAAAGGAGGTGGGGGCAAAGCCACGGGGAAAGGCAAAGGATCTGACCCAATGCAGACAAACGACCCATGGGCCCAACCACCAATGGCCCCAAGCAAGTCAGCTACAAGGTGGGACCAACTGTTGCTGTTGGATGATCACCCGTTCTTCGATGCTGAATCAGACACCAGATTGAGTCAGTTGCCTTTTGTCAAGATTGGCCCGGAACAGAGCGGAGTTGCCTTTGCCACCAAGACAATGTTGAACCAGGCCTCAGCTAGCCTCCCCAAGGGCACCACAGTGGTGTTGCTCCCGGGATTCAAGGGAGTCACAGGTGATCACATCCCAGCAGGATTTCAAGTGATGCCACCACAGCAGATAATCGTGATGGAACCCACCACCCGTGTGCAATACAAAAGGCTGGCGGTACCAGTCTTGATCAAGGGTCAGGTCGACTTCAAGGTCAAGGAGGCTCCGGGAATGGTTGCTGTACAGTCCTCCAAATATGTGGAGATTGTTGCGGAGCTCAATGACAACCTCATTTCCCAAACTGTGAAGACCCATTTGAACGAAAACCCGCTGGATTGCTTTCGACGATTCATTGCCCAAACTGGTCAACCCATGGAAGATGTCGCGGTGTACTCATATCGCATGGTCAAGATGCATGACCTCACTTGGACACATCAATGCATTGTGAAGGTTCCCCAGACAGCGTTGGATAAACTGTTGACCATCTCAGGTAGCAATGAGCTGTACACCAGGAAGTTCCTTGCGCAGGACGAACTGTGCGATCACAGTATCCTCCCGAGGTACTGGCAACCAGTTCCTGAAGAAATCAGGATTGCAAGGCAACTGGGTGAGACACTCGGCCAAGATTTCCGAGGTCTTGCATATACCAACAAGGGAGTGGCAATCAGAGTTACCAATAGTGCCATTTCCACAGGACGTGCCGTGGTCCTTCAATCAGACAATCGATTCACCGAAGACAACAGAGCCATTGTTTGCAACCACTACTACTTGGCCCAAGGTTTTCGGTTTGACATGAGCCACACCGCAATCATCAAAGCAACGATGCAAGCCTTGCAGTGCACACCTGTGCCCATGCGCAGCTTTCGAATCGGTGGTATGATCACGTGGGTCCTTGCATTTCAGACCCCACCAACGAAAATGATTTTCTCAGTGAAGGTTGACAACGAAGTTTGCGAAGTCGTGTTGACCCCGCAACCTGCAAACCCAAACAAGACCAAGCATGCCAAGAAGATCGTCAAACAGAATGGTGCCCGTCCAGCCAAGCCAAGCGCAGGTGCACCCAGCACCACCATTGCAGTCAGTGCCGCAAATGCCTCCAACGATGAGAAGCGATTGCAAGCATTGGAGGCCAGAGTAGGATCGCTGGAGACAAGACAAGATGAGCTCACAACAAAAGTTGACAGTGGGTTCTCCCATGTCTCTGCCCAATTGCAACAACTCCTTGCAGCAGTTGTGCCGCAGTCAGAGCCGCCCAAGAATAAGGCAAGCACAGGGACAGGCGAGACACCGCCCCCCAAGTATCAGAAAGGAACTAACTGATATGAGAAGGGGACCATACACTCCGCTGCTTGTGTAAACTTGTGGGTCCTTTCCCATCTGTGCTCAGGTTGCCGATTGATGGTCCCCAATCCATGTGCATGCTTGTTCATTGACAGGGGTCTGGATGAGTGTGTTTTTCATGGGAAATGGAGCGAGCAACTAGGTGTGATCACCTCGTGCATCCGGCTCCAATGCCATTTGTGTGCGTTTTTGTTGCAGCATTGCACAAGTTTCCATGATTGCTGCATTGGTGATGGTGGTTTTTGTAGTGGCTCAGTGCCACTTTGATCAAGCGAGCTGCAATTCTGCGCAGCGTTCAGTCCAACCACAGTGGAAGCGCTTCCACGTAGGCTTTTCTTGTTCCATCATTCTTGTGTTTGTAATCTTGTTCATTGTATCCAAAGGTTTCGATGCTTGTCTTGGCTTCCCAGGTGAAGGGCCTTGGACCTTAACTTCTCTTAACACGGGCTCATTGGATAAACATCAAGAAGTGTGGGAATATGAGAGTGATTGTTGGTGCTTCCAAGAAACCAGAGTCACACAGGCAAACATTGGCACAGTTAGCCACACGGCTAGCAATCATGATCGACAGTTGACCTGTGGACCCCTCATGAGGTTCATGAATTCTGGCCATCCTGAATGGGGTGGTGTGGCAATTGCTTCCCACTTTAATACCATCCGCCCTCTGACTTTTGATGAAGACACCACTGGATTGTATCGAGGCCTTTATGCCTCAAACCGAGTCCAGATGGCATGGGTGGCTGTCGCTCCAGGTATTCATTTGCTGCTGGTGAACGTCTATAATCTCCCAGGTGCTCTCAGCGACCCTGGCAAATTTGAAGCGAACACCTTGATGTTTCAGCAAATCTTCCAGATCCTTTCCCAATTTGGAAGAATACCAGTTGCGATTTGTGGTGATTTCCAGGCCCCACCGCAAGCTTACTTGCCCATCAATCACGCCATCACCCACGGTGAATTTTTTGATGTTATAATGAGCGACGTAACTTCAGTTGATGATAGGCCCACCACCTTTTGTCGTGACAAAGATTGGAATAAGTTTGACCATTTTTCTTCGATTGATGCTGTTCTCGTCAATTGTGTTGCTTTTGAATGCATTTCGCACTATGAAGTCAAGCAATGCCTCGGACTCCAACATGCCATGATCCGAGTTTCCTTTGAATGGCCTAAGAGTATGGCCCAGAACAAACCCAGGAAGTGGGTGCCGCATGCAGCCCTCAATGTAAAACAATTGGTGGACATGAACCAGAGGACCACCATTGCGGAGAATCTGTGGTCCAGTGATTTTGAACAAAGGACCCAACAATGCCATGATGCTGATGCTCTAGCCAAAGTTGCTAATGATTTTTGTGTTGAGATCCTAGTCAAGTCGGGAGCCACTTGGCTACCAGGAACCCGCGAGAGAGGCACGATACCCTCAATGCTCCCTTGCAACAAGAGTGTAGGCCCTTTCTCTTGTGATCAACCCACCCGAGAGTTGAATGCCTTTTCGAAGAACCTGGCCAGATTGGATGACCTTGCATTCAAGATTTCACACCCAGAGCCCACTGCTCACTCACAAACAATTGCCAAGACCATTTGGAAGAAAATTTCTCGTTTTCTTGTCACACTTGAGTGTGAAACCATTCCAGGTTGGCCAACTAGGGACGATATTTGTAGGATTTGGCAATTCATCTCCCAAAAGCGTGATGCCCTTGTGAACCAAACAAGATATAAAAGGTCACAGGATTGGAAGAATAGAATGGCCTCCTCTGCCATGAGTGATTGCAAAGATGTTTTTGCCTTTCTAAAGCGTAGAGACAAACCGCATGCACAAGCGGTTGTTACTGATGCCCAGGGTAAGCCTTTCTTCAACCCACAACATGCCTTGAATCTTGCGAGAGAACAATGGAATCCAATTTTCACTTCTCACTTGTATCCGATACCTGACCAACCCATCCACGACGCAGTTGGTCGCTTCATCCAGGAAGGTAGGGAAGAGTTTAGATTTTCTGAGCTCACAGAGTTTGACTTGCACAATGCTATCCAAGAGCGGCGCAGCTCCGCAGTGGGAGGGATGGATGGATGGCGGACTCCAGAGCTACAGGCTCTGCCACCATGTGCTTTTCGTCCATGGGCAACATTGTGGAATAAGATCGAAATGCTTGACTGGGAGATCCCCAAAATCTTCCACTCCTCCAGATTAGTTATGTTGCCGAAACCAGGAGCGAAATCGGCTCAGCCGATTGACCGTAAGCTAATAACTCTTCTGAGCATTCCATACTTGATGTATACCAGAGCAAGATTCCAACAGTGCTCCCAATGGCAACAGCGCAACTTTCCCTCCAATGTGTGTGGCGGGATTCCAGGACGGGATTCTGCGAAGATATCCCACCAAATAGCCGTGCAATGTGAGGTAGCCACCCATTTGAAACAAGGCTTCGTAGGTATTAAACTTGACCGTTCCAAATGCTTCGATAGGATTGCCCCCAGTGTCATCCTCATGCTGGGAACTGCAATGGGACTTGATCCGAAGTTCCTTCGCACTTGGGCTAAGTTATATAAGTCCTTTGATCGCCACATTTGTCTGGGTCCTTACATTGATCCCACCCCACTTGAAAATAAAAATGGTATTGCGCAGGGTGACTGTGCTTCGGTGCTCGCAGTCAATATACTGATGTCGGCATGGTCACGTATGGTCCAACAATTCGTCCATGTCAAGAGCTGGGTTTTCATTGATGATGCATACCTATACACATACCTTGAATCCATTGATCAACTTCATCTTGCAGTTCAAGCAACTGAGCTGTTCGATAGGCTAGTAGGTCAGCAGCTCAACTTGGCGAAATCCAGCGGATGGGCCACAACCAAACAAGCCCAAAAAGAATTTGAAGAAATCTTCCCTCAGATCCCAATTTCTGAGTTTTTTGCAGTGCTAGGAGCTTCGATAAAAACTGGCCGCAGGGCCCGAGTCATCCATGACCCAGCCAGAGCCAGTTTAATCCGAGCCATAATCGGAGAAGTCGGTAGATTGCCCATCGACCTTCAAAAGAAAGCCTTTTTGATTGGATGTAAGGCCGTGTCAAAGTTGCTGTTCATGCCTGAAATCGCTCCTTGGCCCAAGATAACCATCGATAACATGGTCAAATCGGTCACCAGGGCTTTATGGGGTAACCGACCCCATTGGAGATCGACTGAACTCTTGTTTGCAAGTTTCACGAATCCATGCTTCGCACACCCAAGGTTAGCCATTGCTTCCAGGATCATTGCCAACATCGTAGCCAGGTGTAGATCTGACGCCAAGTTTTTTGAGTTTTGGATGCAATTGTGTAATCTTACCTCGCCCATAGCGAGAGGGTTACTTGATAATTTCATTAAAGCATGCGGTGAACTGAAGCTGGAGTTCTTCAGACCCAACACGTTGAAAATGATGGGTATAACCTTTGATTTCTTCCAGCTGTCACCCAAGTGCATCCGTCGCATTTGTAGAGTTGCAGCTTGCCAAGCGTTGTACAGTGATGCATTACAGAGTGGTCGTAAGGACCTTCGATCTTGGGGAACTGGGGTCTTAGATGAAGGGTTGGCTCCCCTCCGGGTCCGGCGCGCATGGAGCCATGGCAACCTCGTTGATGATGCTGTGATTCCTGGACCCATGACGGGATGCCTACAAACAGCTGATAGGCTGTATCAGGCGGGAATGCTGGATTCACCGCGATGCCGATGGTGTGGGCACCAAGAAGAGGACATCCATCATCTTTCTGGAAAATGCGAAGGTATCAAGGAAATCTTGGGACAACCAGCCACTTTCTTTCCGGATCAACCGCACTTTTTGTCTCATGGATTGTGGGAAGTACCAAAATTCTTGATTGATGCTGCTCGAAAGGCTTCTGCAAAAGCCCCTGCAAATTTGATCGATTTGAACCCTGAATTTTACAGGACGTTGTATGTACAAGGCTCCGCTACCAACTGCGATCACTTCTTTTCAAGAACTTTAGGATTTGCTGCTTGTGACGAAGATGGACAACTGATTTTTTCTCACGGTTTTAGCGATCCTTTTGGAAGTAGCTTCAAAGCTGCTTTGCTGGCACTGTGGAATCTTTGCTGTAGATTTCCAGGTAAAGCTACGATTTTCACTTCGAACAAGGCGCTGGTTAATGTTTGGGATCAGCTGAGTGGTAACGACAACGTCCCCTCCAACATTGCGTTTCATGATATCTGGGATCATTTACTTTTCAAAGTCAAAGACTCCGATGGCTTTCGTGTGAAAATCATTTTTCGTAGATCTGGGAGGGGAACGCTTGATATGGTGCGAAGAACAATGGACTTCGCCAACAAGGCAGCCACAGAAGCGGCGCCAGTTTCAGGAACTGTCGTAAGGAGCTGGAGATGGCACGTTAACGTACAACGTGCATGGTTATGTAAACTGTCGAAACTTGTCCAAGCTTGTAAACATGATGCACAGCCTCAACAACAAGATGAGGCTGAAGAGGTTGAGAATGAGGCGGAGCTCTCTTTTCAGAATAGGTTTGTGAAGTGGGATTGGAATCTCCCACAGTCAGTGTTCAACTGGACTCCCATTCAGCAACAAATCCCCGTACCAGGGAGTTGGCCACATGATGCTGCATGGTGGCACAACACAGTAAATTTTTTCCAACGGATTCATTGGCGAACAGGAGAGCTCGCTGCTTGCTGCTTCTCCGTTTTTGAATTGGCTTTTCTTTTCTGGATCAGGACTCGATTGATACCTCCTGCAACGAATGAGGAATCAAACGGAACTTTCATGTTACTGGTGAATTGGCTGCGGTGCTTCCTGCGCACCATCGACCTTAGCTTGATTCTCCCTGGCAACGCTCAATTTCGAGCCAAGCAAAAGTCATGGTGCTCCCAAACCTTTCCCAAAGGAACTCTGATGGGAGTGAGGGCTTACTTGACTTCTACTGAGATGCACAAATTTGCGAATTTTGTTTCCTCTTTGTCAAACAACGGAAAATCTATCGTGGATTGGACGATTTCGATAGTCAATTTGCCGTGATTGATCAAATGACAATCATTGGCCAACCAACTCGTTGGCGCTTGAGAAGAAATGGTGTACCCCAAAAACTGCTGTGGTGCTCCTATTGATGATGGCTACTGCTATTTGAGAAGATGGTACCTAGGGACCACCATAGCCATGGACAAGCCGCCACCCTGATGCTCCACAGCTCGTGGAAAGCCTCATGCCAATGTGGCGCTGCCTCGATGGATACTGAAATGTCAAGCAATCATACTCTCAACGTGACTCTCAACAAGTCTAAGCTTTATTGAACTACGTTTTTTTGCCACTTCTGTGAGAAACACCTCAGACATACTGGGACGCTTCATCGTCCAAGTCCAGTTAAATGATCAATTGCCAAACCATGTGACGGATCGAATAACCCTGACTGATTAGCCAAGCACTTGTGGGTGTTGATGTCTGGTCAATGGTGACAAAGTAAGTCGTACATCGATATGGATAGCATAACATGCATAAACCATCCATGTTGTAGTTCTTAGTGTTTCAATCCATGAAAGCTCCCACATGCTTGGGTTTGCCCCACTATATAATATGGGTGTTTCTCAAAATGGGGAACCCCCCAAAATGCTTAGTTTAAACTATAGATGCTCAGAATAAAGGATGATTTGGAGGTATCCACATTTTAAGAAACCAGCATATGCCAACCCATCAATCAACCTGCAACATCGCCACAACTCTCCGGCCTCCTCCATCGCGCAGGAGATTTGCAAGACAGGCCCGCAGTACTTGCAGAAACTGTTCACTTCCAATGGACTAACCCGATCAAGTCTGTGGTCGCAACGAATTGGGATTCTGATGATAATCTCACTGGGATAGATGAATCAATTGGGATAATATCAAGTCTACGGTAGATGAGTCTGAATTATGATAATCTCACTCAGATAGCGTCAACACTGCCAATCATCGTTGGAAAGAACTTGGATTGCAAGCGATAACGACTACAGCCGATCAACTGCGCAGTGATCAGCATCAACAACTGGAGCTCATTGAAAAGATTCGCTGGCTGATTGGTGAAGGTTCAAGATTTACGATGGTTGATGATGGCTAACAGTGATCAATGATGGTTGATCAAAGGTCATGATGGTCAGTTCATGGCGGTTTCTGTTGGTTTGTGAGGGTACGGTCGATGATGACGGGTCGTGAGGGCCGAAGGGAAACAATCACCGACAATAACCTGTCACTAAAAAGCCAACACTACTGCTTGTTATTGTTCAATCATGGCTGGGTGGTCAATACATAAGTAGTCGGTTATGTTCAATCATGACCAGCCACAAGCTAGTACAGTAGTTGGTTAGTTGGTTGGATCAACCATGTTCAATGACTATTCGCCATCCAGAATAATCTATCAGCAACCTGTCCATAGAACAGCCATGAAAATCCGCGCAGGATTTAGGCACCCCAGCTGTGGACGCGAGTGATCATAACAGCTGGGTAACTATCACTTGCGGTACCACTTCTACTTCCATGGCTCATTCACCAGCTTATAACCATCATTAATCCATACTTGACCATAGGGAACCATAGGTTTAACTAATCATAGTGGCGGTATATAACCATAGGTTTAACCAATCATAGTTCAAGTGGGGCGAACCTTAACCACACCCAACAGTCTCCACCTTGGACCTGAATTACAGCTTCTCACGGTGTTGCAATCATCATTGACTACTGACAATTCATTGGAACCATGTTCTTACCATACAGATTATAGTATTATCATTGAACCAAATGCTAAGCTTCATCAAGAAGTGTCAACTGTTCTTAAGCATATGCCAACCATGCTTCAACCATTTTTAACCATTGTGACTTGATCATATGTGCACCATCATCAACAATATATCAGCCAGTATTCATGATGACCTTCCCCATGGTCCTTGTGAACCATCGCCAACAGTAACAAGCTGGCGACACAACGATCCACGGCTTCGAATGGCTTGACGAAGGTGAGTAACGATCCATGGCTACTAACGACCCCCATCCTGAAAAGTTATTGGCTGGCAGTGGCTCATGTTCTTCGATAAAAGGTTGCGGAGCGTAGTTTAAAATGGATAGAAAATGGTAGTGGCTAAAGCGGTTGCTAGCTTTTGACAGTTGGCCATTGCAGTACCAATTCTGAAAACAATTCAGGGTGGTCAACAACAAGTGCAACGGCCTGTCAGAATCCTGGCTTTGCACCAGCAGCCCTGTGGAGCAACGGCTTTTTGGAGCTGCCTTCAACGCTATACGAATCCTGGTGGATCTATATTCTC
>VSDK01025052.1:232785-251206 GCA_009767595.1 Symbiodinium kawagutii
GGACTCCGTCATGGGGTGATGGACTCCGTCTAGTCTCGTTAACTATTGGTTAATTGGTGGTTAACTATTTGGTAATTTGATTGTAATTGATGTTTACTTGGTGAATGATTCACGGTTCATTGATTGTGAATGATGGCTAATGTACTAGAAATCAATACCTACCCGGGGGACAAAATTCGTAAACCAGTGATCAAGCAGCTATTAACAAACTTGAAACACTATGGAACACTGGTCCCTTGATCAAATTCTTGAACAAGTGTTAGTATCAGGTTTCATCAATGGCTGCCAACAACGTCATTGAACACCCGTATTTCAAACATCCTTCTTGTCAAGTTCTTATCTTCACAACGGGATGGGAAGGAAAACGCCGTGTGTTTGGACCAACAAGCTACAAATTGGGGGTCCAGCTTGGTCGATGTTCCCATAGGATCAACTAGTGGGTTGGTAAGCGAGATGGCGGGTCCCGCAAGCGGTTCAACTTGGCCCATGAACTTCGATGATGACGAAAGGATCATGGCTAATAAGGCTGATGCTTTGATTTAATGATGGTGAATCGATGGCTAATAAGGGTGAAGTAGTGGTTAATAATGGTGAATTAGTGGTTGATAATGGTGAATTAGTGGTTAATAATGGTTCAGAATGGTTCATAATAATTGATGGTGGTTGACAATGATGGTTAGAAGTGGTCGATTTTGGTTGATGATGGTTGATCATGATTAATGATGGTGAGTAATGGTTTCAAATGGTTAATCACGGTTAATTATGATTAACACATCTTAATGATCGTGAGTAGTGATTGTAAATCCATGGTTGATGATGATCAATGGCAGATCAGTGGTTTATAATGGCTTCTGAATCCCTATACGAATAACCCCTGGACCGTTGGCCCACCTGCTTTTCTAGTAGAAAATGCAGGCTTTGAGATTAAGATCCATAGAAAAAGGCGATCTGATGCAATCAGGGAAGAACCTGCCAAGAAAAAAGTAGGGCCTGACAAGTCGGTCATTTTCTTCAACTTAAAAACGAAATTCTTTAGAAAAATGGATTCTGACTAAATGGATGGGTTCCCAAAAATGCAAGTTGGAATTTTTTTACCGATCGAAAAAATGCAAGTTGTACTTCTTTAGAGGTTTCGGTTCCTTACCGTTCTTCCGAATCGACTGCGTCGCAAACAGAATCGAAAGCTTCGAATTCGAATGATTCGATTTTTTTTCCTCCAGCAATCACTCCAGCAGTCGGTCCAGCCATCCCCGTTGCATAGTTGCCATGAATTCTCGAAAAGAAAATCTCTCAAAATGGATTGCTTCTTAATGCTTCTTATGATTTCTTAATATTTCTATATTTCTATATATTTCTTATGTGTCATTCTCCATTCCACTGCAACGATGTATGCGGATGATTGTGGATGTATGTGGAAGGATTGTATGTCTCTTCTTATCTCTTCTTCCTATCAGGTTTCCACGGCACTTTTGTGTGGCCAGACACTGCATGCAGTTGCATGTCTAACTGCTGTGCTTTGGCAGTCATTTGACTGCAGTCGCCGATTTTGGCTTGGACACGGCCGAAATGAAATTGCAAATGCTGACGATCAAATGAACCCAAGCTCTACGAGACTTGCCTTCTTTCAATTGCTCTCTCACTTGTTCAAACTTCTGGAACACCACATTGCCGAAACGCCTGGTGCGAAATTTCGAGAACCTCAGCAAGGATGCTGAATCAACCTGAGACATGACCTCAAGATACCTCAAGAAAACCTAAGGCAGAGAGCACGCCAAGGTTTGACATCTCTAGAAATTCACATACGGAGCACTCACATCTCGATATGATTCCATATGTCTCTGACTGATCGGCGATAAAGGAAATAGAAACCATTGAAAACCTCTTGAAACAGAAACATACACATGATCAATCATAATGAATCATAATTATATAAAATTAAACCATATTATAATATATTATAATATATTATACCAATCCCATGTCTCTAGAAAAGTGGTACTTGACAGTTCTCAAAAATTCTCAAGGTCTATCTCTTCAAAACATTTCAAAACCATTCGAAACCCACAAGATCCATCAAGATCCCATCGGAATATCAAAAGGATTCAAAAGGTATTCAAAAGGTATCAAAAGAATTCAAGAGAATTCAAAAGATATCAAAAGCGAACGACAGGTAACTCAGCACACAAGAAGGGATGGGCATGGTTAACCACGTCTTCCCACATGATCCCCTCGCACACACTGTCTTGAACCATGCACTTGCCATCGGCATCGAAGCATCTGGCTTTGTGAGGGGGCAAGACTTCCTCCTCCAAACATTTCATCTTCACCATGGTTTGGGCGACAAGGATGGGCCCCAAGCCATTGCGACGGAAGTTCTTGGCATCGCATGGGACCTGCTTCTCTTTCCTGGCTTTCTTCAGCAAGTTCCTGCTCGATTTCTTGTTCTTTTTGTTCTTTTTGTTCTTTTTCTCTGCATTCTCGGTATCCTCAGCATGGTTTTTGGCTCTGGCATCCTGAGCATGGTTCTTGGCGCCACATCGCCGCTTGCGCTTCTTTCTGGAAACGAAGAGGCCAGCCACAGCTTGGTTCTTCTCATCCTCCTCGTCTTGTCCATCTTCTGGCATAGAGGGCCACCACTGCGGCGCTGTTTTGATGCTATCCAGGATTGCCAATGATTCGCCACTCAGCTGCACAGTCATGGAGTTCGTCCCCAAATTCACTGCATCCTCCTGGGCGGATGGCGCAAGCACAGCCAACAGAGCCTCGGGTTTCAACACCCATGTGACTGCATCCTCCTTCACATCCCAGCAGGCCACGCTGTGGTCCATCGGGCTCATCTCGGTGACTCTGAAAGCCACAACCTGACTCAATGGGATGGCTGTGGTCACCAGTTTTGGCTGCTTGTTGCTTTTCCAAACGCTTGTCACATAGGCAACGATCAAGCTTCGCATGATCTTTTTGGAGCTCCTCTTTGGCACCACCAAAGCCACAATGTTGCCACTCCTGGGCCAGGAAGATGTTCAAAGATAGAAAAAGATATTTAGAAAAACATAAACTGACATCAATTGGAGGATACTGGAGGTATATTGCTCTAGAAAATTCCAAACCTAATCCAATCATATCCAATCGACAGCAACATTCCATCCTTGATTTGCAGCCGCAACTTAAAAGAAAATCATAAACTCAGATCAAGCCCCGGTTTTACCTTTCAAGAAAAACACACACAGGTTTAACAATTCCCAACGCTAAGACTTTCCAATCAAGGGTCTCGAGCTTGTCGGGAACTTCAAGCGTCGCGTTGTTCTTTGCAGCTGCAGCCATGGTGAGTTCTTTCCACTTGTCCAAGCGCCCAGAACGCTGGCCCTGGCGACCCTCACCGCTGTCTGCCATCTCCTGACGGAGCTCCGCCAACTTCATCTGGTTCCACCTGCGCTTTATTGCAACATTATGCAACATTTGTAATGGAGTGTAGGAGTAGCATGATATAGCATGATAATGCATGATAAAGTCTCAATCCCTGAAACCAACTGAAACCTGGGAAGCGCTAATATGTGCTAATAGTGTATGTTTTGATATTTCTAGAAAATAGAAATCACATGAATTGACACCCTAAGTTCCCAAGATGTCCGAAATTGATATCACATGATCCCAACAACAATCCCAAGAACCTGTACCAGTGCATCGTGGCTGATTTCTTCCGGCAGGCTCTGGGGTTTGCAATCCAGTGCTGGTCCATTCCTCCATGGTAGTACCTTAGGTACATCAGCAGCCGCCACAACTTGTCAAACATCTCAACGGATCCGCGATCTGAAGCTGCTCTCAAAGCCAAACGAAGATTGGTCAAGAGGTTGTTTCCAGGCATGTCGCTTTCCGCAACCTCGCCATCCACATGGGTCGCTTCACATATATCTTGGAGATCCAGACCATCAGGGCCCGACACCAGGCCGTGCCATTCATCCACCTCTGCTGCTTGCTCTGCGGGTTTTTCCTGCTCCGCAGGGTTTTCTTCCTTGCTCTCATCAGCTTCGAGGGAGGCAGCACATTCATCACGCACATGTTTCAACAGCTGATTCCACTTTCTTTTGGCATCCATTTCAGCATCAAGCTCGAAGTCGAAGTCATCCTCCCAGTCCTCTTGTGGGTCACGTTCCCAATCATTCATGGGCTCGTTGGCTTCAGCAGCCGAGATCAAACCTGTACCAAGCTGAGAAAAGTTTCAAACATTCATCAAAACGTGGGAAAATGTTGCGCTACATCATGCTACATCTATCCTACAAACCCGCCTGAAGCCGACTCGGTGTAAGTGTGATGAAGGCTTTGTTCCGTCACCCCAGCACACCAAGAAGCCAGTTGCACAGCAGACTTCACGGCCCTCACACTGGCATCCTTGAACTCCTGGTCAGTTGGCGGGCGCAAAATGCTCGAGTCAGTCTCCCCGACGCCAAGCCGCTGTTGCCTCATCATCTCTGCAGCAGACTGAGCCCAGTACTGCTTTGAGTTGAATTGGCACCCGGGAGCACGTTGACGTAGGCGACCAAACCACATTTCAATGGGCAACTCAGTCCACCTGCGGTGGCTAGCCTTGAATGGGTCGCCCACTGGGTCTTTCGATAGGAGGGCTTGAATGAAGCCCAGCACAACGTTCTGCATGTTTTTGTGGGTCTGCGGCGCCATCCAGCAACTCCCAACTGGAAGCCCTCGAATCCGGCATTCTTTTGTGCTCAAAAGCTTGAAGAGGTCCAGAAGAACATACCCTGTGAGGCTGTTTTCCAGTCTGTCAGACATAGCCATCGATTTGTGCATCAAAGGCGCCTCAATGTTTTCATGGCTCGAGCGGCACACATGGCAACACTTGAAAAGGATTGAAAAGGCATATGTGGCTACAAAATCATGATCTACATTCATCATAATTCAAACATGCATCCTCTCTGCAGAAACCTCATGAATCCCAAACTGACAAACTCACAACGTTTCCCACACTGACAAATTCAAAACATCTCAAACAGGTTGAAACGATGCAAAAGACCTTGCATCATTCCAAGCAGCTGCGCACAGCGCAATGACCAAGTTGAGCAGGCAGAATCCTCGTGCGTCAAAGGGAACTTCTGCGCGCTGCATCGCAACATCCTTGGAGTCTCAGGATGCATATTTCTAAGATGTGCTCAATGCTAATCTTATCTACTATCAGTTTTCTAGTAATCTAGTTGGTTTCTACGAGCCCAACATTCCGAAATGAAACTAAAGGTTTCCAAGATGTGGCTCTTTAGAAAAATGTCAGCATATGATCATATGACCATCTATTTTCACAGATGTTCCAATGATCTTGTGGAAAAGGCAACTGTGAATTGAAAAGCAGGAAGAATTTGTTGATCAATGCTTCATCGAATCATGCCATGACGGCAAAGTTTTACAAGAAAAGCTAAAACATTCAGAAAATGCAAATGAATGCAAACTTCAAGGGTCAGGGCTGTCCACCACAAAGAATGGGTTGAACAGCAACGCGACCAAGTGGTCGCTCTGCCTGTCATCCCTCACATATGCTGACGGAGGAAGGCGCATCCGTCGAGCACAAGTTGCATCTACATGGAAACGCCCCAGCAGCAGGGTTCTGAGGGGTGACTGGATCTGACCGGCCACATTTTTCATCGCATGGCCTGGGCAGCAGCTCCAAGAATTTTTATTTCATCACTACTCTGATGCATCATGATGCAGTCTGATAATATATGATAATATCATTCCAACCGATATAACATCATGTATTTTTTAAAATTGTGTATGTACAAAAAGTATCATATAGTCAAACATTTAGTCAGATTCCATCATTGTTCGTTTTATTTCTGTGTATCGCTAATCTATGCAAATCACACGTCACTTGTGATTCGAACTGATTCGATGTGGTTCCAAAGTTTGGCACTCCGAGGGATTAAGAAAATCATGGACTGGCGCAACTATGACAGAACCATCCACTAGAAAAATGAATACTTGAAAAAACCATAAAAAACCAAGAAACATACGCCTGGCAGCGCTGCGACCGGAAGGCCATCATACTCTGCCAGCATCAAAGGAAAGTGTGGCAAACAATGTTCAGGCAGGTCTTTGTGCTTGATGTTCCTGAAGAAGGGTACTTGGTCGATGTCTGCTTGCTTCACTGTCTCCAAGGTCCCAAAGTAGGCTTCACGAAACCACTGGTGACTGCAATGGGCATCGAAGGTGATATACCGCACCACCCATACACAAGACTCCATCAGCTTTCCAACCAGGTTCAGCATGACCTCAATCAGTGAAGTTGGCAGGAACTTGTTTAGGGAATTCCGAGTTTGATTTTCTAAGAACAAAAAACATCATGACTTTTGCCAACACTTGACAAATTGAGATACATTCTCTAGAAAATTGAAACCAGATAATTATCAATCTAGATTGTCTCGATTGACCTGGATTAGAATCCTCAATCTAGATCAAAATATATCAAAGTAGAGTCTTTGGATTAATATTGATTAGAATCACCAAATATCATAAATCTAGATTGACAAATAATTGGCATGCGCTCAAATAAAAACACGTCTTGCTAAAGTCATCTAAAGTCAGGAAACCCACTTGCCGCGGTTGCGATCCTTCACACCTGCATCCACAGCAGCAGCTTTCAAGGACATTGGCATTGAGCAAATGCTGAAAGTGCGGTTCTTGGAGGTCTCGCATGGATTCCAACACAAAGCTTCAAGCATCAATGGCGCAGCTGGTGTTTTGGACTCGTCTCCCTTCATGGTGCGGAAGGGCATAAAGCATTGATCTTCAAGACCACAGGGGCTCCATGCTGCGCCAATCAAGCCAGCTTGTCCTGCAAGCTTGCTCTGGATCAACTGCCGAGACAAGTAGGTGTGATCGATTGACACAATAAGTCTCCGCTCCTGTTGCCCTTCTGCCAAAGAAAAAAGCCGATGGATGGCCTGCAAGTTGTCACGCAAGATCTCAGCCCGCTGCGTAGCAAGGGCCAAAGTGGGATTAGGCAATGAATGCCTGGGCAAGTCTTCCGTGGATAGAGCTGGGGGGCGCAATTGCTGGCCCAGACGCATGGCCAGCTCCTTGTTCTTTGCCAGCATGGCAAACTCAAAGGCCGCGTCGGACATCAACAAGTGCTCTGTGGCAGTGCTTGACATGGGTCTGCCCTGCATCCCAACTCCCCGGCGGTCTCTGTCAAGCTTTCTCATCATTCGCAGCAAAATGCCTTGGAGAAACGGCGATGTGTCTAACTGACCCCTCACCGCTGCATCAGCGATCTTCAGGTTTATCTCTTCCAGCTCCTCAGAAGGATAAGAAAAGGCCATCGCATCCCTCCCCTTCAGATTGAACTATACCAAACAAAACAGAAACAAAACAGAAACAAAAGCGAATCACTTTGATATCTCTCCGCCAAGCATCAGTGAGGTTTCGGTTAGCCAGGGCTTGAACGAATGCAGCCGCCACAGGAGCCAAGCTCTCATCGATCCTGGTCACATTGACCCGCACGCACGGATAAACCACGGTCTGGAGGAAGTGCTTCAAATGCAATGTTTTGAGGTGCTCCGGAAAGCTTTGGTAGGTGTTGACCACGAATGCTTGCAGCTGGATCAAACTCAAAGACTTTAGCCTTCCCCAAAGGACGGAGTTGAATCTTCCAAACGCAGTGGCATCAGTCTCTTTGATGAAGGCCTCCAGATCACTCGGTGTGAAGAAAAGCTTTCTGCTAAGCAAATGTGCAGCGACAAAGTTTCGTGTGAATTGCACCACCAATCTTGGGACCTGTTTTGGCTCCCCAAGCAATTGGCAAGTCTTGCAGCACAAGGAATCAGCTGGACGGGTTTCAGCACATTGCTTGTGGCGGACGTACCAGTCACCAGTTGTGGCGTTCTGGTGGTAAGTGTGCGATGCCTTGAGATCCAACTTGCTGTGGGTTGCCCAAAGCCCGAACTCCTGCGCGTAGAAATGCAATGTACCTGCAGCTGCAGCGTTTGGAATTCGTAAAATTAGGAACAGTCAAACCCGAACATATACCAGTACCATATTAAATCAACACATTGCATATAAACAGCTAATAACAGGTAAATATTTGGGGTTCACCAAGAACTTAGGATCTAGAAAATCAGGAACAGTCATAGGTGAACATCATATCAAATCAATACATCGAAAATAAATAGGTATATGTTTGGGGTTCACCAACAACTTGGATCTAGAAAATCAGGAACAGTCATAGGTGAACATCATATCAAATCAATACATCGAATATAAATAGGTATATGTTTGGGGTTCACCAACAACTTAGGATCTAGAAAAACAGGAACAGTCATAGGTGAACATCATATCAAATCAATACATCGAAAATAAATAGGTATATGTTTGGGGTTCACCAACAACTTAGGATCTAGAAAATCAGGAACAGTGATATGTGAACAAAATTGAACAAATTTCATGATCAATGGAAACCAAATCGATCAACACCAAACCAAACAAAGGTATACAAAGGTCATATCACGTACATTCACATATCATTTTTTACTTTTTGTTCCATCATATCACCCCATCAAGGCACCTGTGGAAGCTGCATTGGACACACAGTAGCCGTCACACTTCAAAGCTTCAGGATCAGCAGCAGCGTCATCACCAGCGCCAGCATCTTGCATTGCAGCACCCAAGGCAGCCAAAGCTCTAAGGTGACACTGAGATTTGAGATGATCCCCAACGAACGTTCGCACCGTGTTCAGAGTGGGGTTGAGACCAAGTTTGTTTTCTTTTCCATCCTTGCCGCAAATCTCGCACCGATACTTCAGGACTCGATCGTTCACTGCCTTGATGTGCGGCACCGATCCGAGGTATTCAAGGCATTGTTTGCGGATGTCATCTCTGGACGGTTTTCCCTTTTTCTTCTGTTGAGGATCATCTATGTTGACAGCATCCCCGGCTGGTGGCTGAGGTACTTCATCTGGCTCAAGAAGCATCTGTTGGATCATGTCCGTAGTGACTGCATTGTCCAGCATCCATTGTCTGCAAACTTCACACTCCGGCTGCCTGCCAAGCACCAAGAGTTCGCGGAACTTTGGAAAGCTACCGCCAACACACACTCCAGCATTTCTGAAGGCTGCAGCTCGCCGGTGCATTCTGATGAAATCTCCATTGCACAAATTCTTTGATACCAGGAACCTCAAGACCTTGGAAAGTTTCTGCTGATGGGCATCAACCGGCTTCCTCTTCCCCATGCGCTTGTGTAGCTTTCTGCGCACAGCCAAATCCTCCTCGACATCCTCCTGCTCACTGATTTCCTCCATCGGCACCACCTTTCCTCTCTTGGGTGGCTTCTTCACGTGACCTTTCAGCAGCAAGTCTGACACCACGGCTTCAACATCAGGCGCTGGAGGATCTAAAAACCCACAAGGGCCCATCAAAGCTGGATCCACTGGCTCACGGCGCGCCACTGGCAGTGGCGCTGCACTCGCTGCTCGTCTGACCTTGTCATGTGCCTGGTCTGCACCGGAGTTTGCAGCATTGGCATCTGTCTTCAGTATGTGATCCTGGTAGCAGAAGCTAAAAATCACTTGCCATGCCTCATCATCTACCTTCTCAAGCCACATGTCTTTGATGGAGGACCGGAAATCTTGGCATGACTTGACTATTTTCTTTTTCTTGTAATCCTGGTCTACGAAGGCTTCCAAGTACAAGGCTCGCAGTGACCAGGCCAAGCAATTGCCATCACTTGGCACCAGGATCACGGCCACATTCAGTTTGGCATCCAACTCCTGAATCATCTCGATGCACATGGTGTGCCTGCAGCGACCGTTTCTGTTTTAGAAAACTGGGAACGGTTTAAAATGAAGAATTTTGTTCCATAGAAAATATTGACCTTCCGGACCACAAGGTGTTACTGAAATGAAGGTTCCATGATTTGAAACCCTGGGTCAGGTTAATATAAGTTACCCTTAATTTTAGGGTAAGTTGCCCTTTATTCTAGGGTACTTTTTTGTGGGACCCCTTTCATCTGGATTCTAAGAGATCACCGGGCCTGTTTTTCTAGTAGAAAACAAAAATTTCATGAAGCCAGCCCCTCCCAAGACTGTGGCAAGCGACGACCAGATGGCTTCATTGAGTGAAGCAGACATTTGCGCAGAAACTTCTGGATCTTCCTCCAACTCAATGTCAAGAAGGTCGCTCTGCAGAGTCACCAGGAGGACCTTCAGCCTCGCAATCTGCTGGGCTACCAATTCCTTATACGTAGAAGTTGCAACAACTTCTTTGAAAACGGCAGGAACCCAATGGTTCGCAGGTCCTTTCGGATCCCATTCAGAGTTGCAAGACACGAGCAACCACGTATCAGCTGTTCTATTGACAGTGTGTTCCGCTTCAACTTCCTCCAAACCAGGGATTGCCGACAAATGACTATTGGCATTCTCGATGGTTGGGTCCTCTCCTGGTCTTTTGCTGATGTTGTAGTTGATGAAGCCCAGCGTCTTGCCATGGTTCTCAGCAAAAACCACTGCATCAAGCCAATCCATCCAGACCCCAGGTTTTCCAACCTCATCTGCATAGGCACGCATGCTGTTTGCAATGTTCTCGGAAGACAAGTCTATGTCTGGCATGTCGGGCTGGTTCTCCTCGGCTGCACCTGGCACAAGTTAAAATCCGAATAATCCAGCATGAGCAGGCGCAGCTATTTAGAAAATTCAATACGTCTACCGCTTAAATCAGAAACCTCTAGAAAATACAACACGTAATGTGAGATTGTACTTGTCTTATTCAAAGCTTTACTCACGTTCTGATGGTTTTCAAATGTTTTCAAAGTCATGTAGACACAGTGCTCAAATGTGTGTACTACCGATCAACACTGAAGTGATGGCCTTGTGTGTCCGTGACCCCTCTCAGTTCCCCATAGTGGCTGAACGATCTCTCCCCGGTATCACGAGAAACTTTTGAAAACAAAGGGCACGGTGTGCCTGGATCTGCGATCGGTTCCTTGTTCTTTTGTTTCTTTCTCCTTTTCTTCTTCTGAGGTTCACCTTTCGCGCTATGATGTGGAACACTGGACAGCCCCTAGAAAAAACAAAACCGTCAACGATCAAACTATGAACAATCCGTTTCTAAGATTTTCTATGGACATTTTGATGCATTCGATTGAAATAAGATATCGACAGCTCAGAATGAATGTATATGAATATGAATGAATCAATTAATGCATCCAGCTGAAAATGACTCTTAAAGAGCAATCTTGTCATCGTGAGAGCCCTAAGACAAGAAGGTTGGGTTAAAATGGATAAACATCATGGATAAGCAATGAAAAACGTTGAGAAACAATGAAACACCAAACATCTGCTCTGCTGCACGAAGCCAACACTTCCCGCAGATCCCAACATGTCCCAAAGAACATGCAAAATATATCAAAATAATTCAAAATATGAAGACAATATAAGACAATGTTCTGATATGTTGCGATCACATCAAACCCATTCAAACCCAATGCTGTGACCTGCACCTGCCCCAGCATGAAGCTCATCGCTCTGCTTCTTTTTCTTCTTCGCCTTCTTCCCCGCCTTCGCTTCACCTGCGACTGCAAGTCAGACCTGTTGGTTCACATTCTATTAGGAGTTCATCAGCTGCTTTTCAATACATATCAAGATGATTCAAGATGCATCAAGCCGAAACACACCGAAACATGGGAAATCTTGATGTAGCGGGTCTGACTCTCTGATTGCCTCAAAGTCAAAAAATACATCAACATACATCAATCATCATCAATCTAGATCATGCAACATGATGTTCCATGAATCATACATATTCTATCATATTCTACTATCTCATACTACTATCTCATCTCCCAGCCGTGACCTTCAGCCGCGCCAGCTTTGGGCTCTTTGCTCTCGCCCTTCTCCAGTTTAATCTCAACTGCTAGACCTGCCAGAATCACTGAAACCTGCAAATCTCTGCAATAGCAACAGAAAACAGGAAACACACCGAAACATGGGCAATCCTACAAGACCCTAGAAAAACAAGAACGTTCCATCAAGCCAGGGAACCTTTGCCAAAACCTTGAACATGTGAAGAACAATCATGAGAGGTCATCAGTACGGACAATCTGTTTCAGGGAAATCCCAGTCTATATCATACATTGTGATACATTGTGACACTATGTGACACTACATTATACTACATCATACTACTATCTCATCTCCCAGCCGTGACCTTCAGCCGCGCCAGCTTTGGGCTCTTTGCTCTGGCTCTTCTCCACTGCCGCTGGACCTGGCAACGTGCATCCAGCAAAACAGGCGAGAATCTCTGCAATAGCTACACTACTTAACTACTTATGCCAGTACTTGGAGACTACCCGGTCAGAGCGTCATTTTCTAATAGGTGGTTGACCAACTTCGTGTAAACACATGGTTATCTAGACGCACAATGACCTGCGGCGGAACCAAAATCGATGATTCAAGAAGTTCAGAACACATCAAATAGAAACACACCGAAACATGGGCAATCCTACAAGACCCTAGAAAAACAAGAACGTTCCATCAAGCCAGGGAACCTTTGACAAAACCTTGAACATGTGAAGAACAATCATGAGAGGTCATCAGTACGGACACCGTTGCCTGTGGCCCGATAAATTAACGGGAACCTTTACCTGTGGCTGCTCCACTGCTGCCTGCTGTCTCCATCTGCTTGCCACAGTGTTGAAACTGCGATCCTGCGCTTCTACAGGAAAATGAATTCAAAGATTCAAAATGTAAGTTAAAGCAAAACTCAGGCAAGCGCCATGTTTCAAGTGGCTCCGATTTGGGGGCGAAGGAAAATGAATTCAAAGCGCAAAATGGAAGTTAAAACAAAACCCAGGCAAAGTGTCACGTTTTGATCTGACGACGATATGACATCACATGTTTTGGATTTTGGCGGCGTCAACTAGGACTATATGGATTGATACTGGATTTTACTGATATGAACCAATATGATACATAATGTGACCAACTGGTAAGCGAGCACACACCAGGGATATCCAGGAACTGTCCTGAATGGCGCCGCTTTGGCGTCTCAGGAGGGCAATCGTGTCGCCCCATCGCACTGTCGTCTTGGTACGTCAACAGGCGTTGAAAACTCGCCAGCTCCTGGTCCAGCCCGGCACCAACGCGGGCCCACGCAGACATAGGCTGGGGCTTTCGAAGCTTCGGAGGGTCTCAACACCTGCCAAACATCCCACATCATCCCACATGATGCCTATAGAAGAATGATCGCCTACAGAACAAAGACATACCTGGAAAATTGATGAACATTGAGCACATACCTGAAATCCCCTCCATCACACAGGAACCTGCCTTCCCCATCAGTCTGCTCTTGCTTCACCTTGACTATTTCCTGCCACCTCTGTTTGATTGCGTCCAACTTGTCTGGCGTAGCATCCCTGGAGGAATCTTGTTTGGGACTCCCAGCAACGTTTTGAATCTCCTGCTGTGCATCTAGGCTGCGTGGCACATGTTCCGGAACAGGTGGGTCTGGGTGGCTGTGTGCTGGGACAACACCGGGTCCCTCAGAGGCAACTAGTGGCTCCGAGGCATCCAGGTCTGGCCGCTCAACCTGAGTGGCGAAAAGAACTTGATTCAGTGGTGGTTTCCAGGTGGTTTATCGATGGGCTAGTGGTAGTTTAATGGTGTTTTGGTGGTGGTTTAATGATGATTTACTGGTGGTGCTCTGGTGGTTTCATGGCGGGAAAGGTTTCTATTCTAGAAAATTACATTCTGACTGAAGCACTTGCACAGAAGTTCAACTACATTCTAGAAAGTTACATTCTGACCCATGATCTTTGATTAGATAAACTATGCTGCAAATTCAATTTCAAAAAATCACGCCCAGGAACTGAAGGAGCTGCACCCTCTCGGTTTGGAGGAGCGGGAAGACGCGGTGGCTCCGAGGCATCCAGGTCTGGCCGCGCAACCTGAGTGGTGAAAAGAACTTGATTCAGTGGTGGTTTCCAGGTGGTTTATCGATGGGCTGGCAGTAGTTCAATGGTGTCTTGGTGGTGTTTCAAAGACGGTTTGCTGGTGGTGTTCTGGTGGTTTCATGGCGGGATAGGTTTCTATTCTAGAAAATTACATTCTGACTGAAGCACTTGCACAGAAGTTCAACTACATTCTAGAAAGTTACATTCTGACCCATGATCTTTGATTAGATAAACTATGCTGCAAATTCAATTTCAAAAAATCACGCCCAGGAACTGAAGGAGCTGCACCCTCTCGGTTTGGAGGAGCGGGAAGACGCGGTGGCTCCGAGGCATCCAGGTCTGGCCGGGCAACCTGAGTGGTGAAAAGAACTTGATTCAGCGGTGGTTTCCAGGTGGTTTATCGATGGGCTGGCAGTAGTTCAATGGTGTCTTGGTGGTGTTTCAAAGACGGTTTGCTGGTGGTGTTCTGGTGGTTTCATGGCGGGATAGGTTTCTATTCTAGAAAGTTACATTCTGACTGAAGCACTTGCACAGAAGTTCAACTACATTCTAGAAAGTTACATTCTGACCCATGATCTTTGATTAGATAAACTATGCTGCAAGTTCAATTTCAAAAAATCACGCCCAGGAACTGAAGGAGCTGCACCCTCTCGGTTTGGAGGAGCGGGAAGACGCGGTGGCTCCGAGGCATCCAGGTCTGGCCGCGCAACCTGAGTGGTGAAAAGAACTTGATTCAGTGGTGGTTTCCAGGTGGTTTATCGATGGGCTGGCAGTAGTTCAATGGTGTCTTGGTGGTGGTTCAAAGACGGTTTACTGGTGGTGTTCTGGTGGTTTAATGGCGGGATAGGTTTCTATTCTAGAAAACTACATTCTGACTGAAGCACTTGCACAGAAGTTCAGTTACATTCTAGAAAGTTACATTCTGACCCATGATCTTTGATTAGATAAACTATGCTGCAAATTCAATTTCAAAAAATCACGCCCAAGAACTGAAGGAGCTGCACCCTCTCGGTTTGGAGGAGCGGGAAGAGGCGGTGGCTCCGAGGCATCCAGGTCTGGCCGCGCAACCTGAGTGGTGAAAAGAACTTGATTCAGTGGTGGTTTCCAGGTTGTTTATCGATGGGCTGGCAATAGTTCAATGGTGTCTTTGTGGTGGTTTAATGATGATTTACTGATGGTGTTCTGGTGGTTTCATGGCGGGACAGGTTTCTATTCTAGAAAACTACATTCTGACTGAAGCACTTGCACAGAAGTTCAATTACATTCTAGAAAGTTACATTCTGACCCATGATCTTTGATTAGATAAACTATGCTGCAAGTTCAATTTCAAAAAATCACGCCCAGGAACTGAATCGGCTGCACCCTCTCGGTTTGGAGGAGGGGGAAGAGGCAGTGGCTCCAAGGCATTCAGGTCTGGTCGCTCAACCTGAGTGGTGAAAAGAAAACTTGATTCAGCGGTGGTTTCCTGGTGGTTTAGCGGTGGGCTAGTGGTAGTTTAATGGTGTTTTGGTGGTGGTTTGATGATGATCTACTGGTGGTGTATTGGCTGCTGAATGGCGGGATAGGTCTGCATTCTAGAAAATTACATTCTGACTGAAGCACTTGCACAGAAGTTCAATTACATTCTAGAAAGTTACATTCTGACCCATGATCTTTGATTAGATAAACTATGCTGCAAATTCAATTTCAAAAAATCACGCCCATTTAGATTGAATTATCATGAATTATCTTTTCTGTTTGATCCAATAACCAAAACCAAAAATTGAACACAACAAAAATTGTTTGAAAAACACCCTATGCCTTGTTGTTTGCTCCTGGTATGATGTAGACTTGCTCCAATTTAGGTGTTTTTGCACATGACGGGTCTGAACTCTTCGAGGAAGTACGAGAAGCAGGCTCTTTGGGAAGCACTTGCAGCACTTTAACATGTTCTGGAACTTGGCAGCAGCGACGCACTAGGGACATGATATCACGGGCTAGGCATACGCAAAGGTATGCCACTATTGTTGGAAATAGAACCTCCCAGAAGGATTCCCAAGTCATCCTGAACGTGCCGAAATGTCTCGGAAAGGAAACTTGCGCCAACACAAACATTGCCATGATCATCATTGATCATCCATGATTATCATGCTGAAAATACCCATGATTTTTTCTGGTGATGATCATCCATAGGAACATCATATACTATCATAATATGCTATATCATGATAAATACCCCCCTTCGAACCGGGCACCACGAACCTCATAAACACAAACCACGAACCACGAATCGATTATAACCGCTTCGAACCAGGCACCACGAACCAAAACACAAACACGAACCACGAAACAGTTGTCCCGAGCCAGCTCCGTTGCAACGACGCATCAGGAAAAAATAAGATAGGAAAACTCTGGACAAGAAAAGAAGATCAAAGGAGTATGCCATTCTGGCTGCTGATGTCCGCTGCTGGATACGTCTTTGTCTTGGCGCCAAAGAGAGCAGAGTTTCTTGTCCCAAACTCTGACACTAGGTGAAACTCAAATGTATCCAATTGGTATGGCCAAAAGCTGTGCGTGGCGTCTACCTGGACTTCAATGGAACCAAACCTAAACTAGGCAGCCTTGTGCCAATGGATGCACCAAAGCAAACCTAGAAATTACGTCTAGAAAAACAAACTCTGAGAGATAAAGAGCATGAAAGAGCCAACATCATTCTTGATTGTTCAGCCATGTCAATCCCATCTTGGCAGGTACGTCAAAGGCTTTGAATACACCATGTCCTGAGATCATTTATGAGGATGTAGATGGAACATCCGCCTCGGCCTCCCAGCAATGGTACATTGCCTGGCAGAAGTGAGGCGTGTAGGAAGCTGAAGATGCCAGGGCACGGCCGCCCTGCCATCCTGAGGAACCATCTCGCTTTTTGACTTTCGAGTAGTAGATCAGCGGCGCTTCGTGGTTACGAACTCGAAGCTGGTTCCTCTTCTTCAATCTCTCCTAGGAACGACCGTGCTTTTCTAAATTTGGATATGGTCAAATTTGGTCTAATCTAGAATTCTTAGACCCCCCTGCCCCAAAGCCATTCAAAGTAGATCAATTTCGGGAATGTTCGATTCCATAGCGGTTCCTATTCTCTGCTATTTCTGGATCTGGATATGATATAGTTCAATATCATCAAAAATTCTAAAGTCCCTCAACCCAAAATATCCCAAAATGATCCAACAATATCCAACATGTCCCAAAGCCAGCCAAAACAAATCAAGTTCGTGGGTATTCAGTTCCCTGAAACTGCTCCAAGCCCGAGCTTCACGGAATCTAGTGCGGTCGGCCGCTGTCAGTGTCCGACCGAGGTGTTGCAATGCTCTGAAGTTACCCAGGATGTGAGAAGGTTTAGAAAGATCGTGGCCGTAAAAGCCCATGTAGGTGAGGACTACAATCCTTGGCAACCATTGGAAGTTCTGAGGCCAAATGGAATGAAACAATCACAAACAACTGGCCGTTTCAAACACATTCCTCAAAACAATTGGCTTTAAACAATCATCTTCCAAAAAAGAAATGTCCGAGCCACAAGTTGGCCAGAGCTATGATTTCCTGCAAATGCGCACGGAATGCCCAGCTCGATGTTGGTTGTTCAATCGCAATGAGGATGCCCCGATGCAAAATTGCTCTGAGAAACTCGGCCTCAGAATGGAAAGTCGGCCCTTGTCATTGCAACTTGATCAGTGGTTGGAACCTGAATCTACTGTCGAGGTGACAAAAACATACCAAAACAAACACAAACGTAGAAAACCTAGAAGATCGCTCACGCTCGATCAAAAGCACAGCCTAGGCACAAAGTTCCTCCACACTCTGTTAGATAACCTGGTCTTAAAGTTTCTGCAATTTCCTTGCAAGCATTCTTCACTGCGTTGATGCACATTCTGACACGCGCTCACGTGCATTGAGCATGGAGGACCAGCCATGCAAAGACCATTGGGAGCCAGCCTCGTGTCCCAAGGTTGGGATCTGCTTACTTCTGAACTTTCTTAGAAAAGCAAATTCTTACCATAAATGAAAATCTCCTTATGTTTAATTGTCTTAGAAAGCGACAGTCTTACCATGGATCGCGTGAGAAGCCTCTCCCAAGACAAGCCACCGGCAGCCAAGCTCCAGCAATCGGAAAAATCCATTACGGGAGCACAAGTCATGCTGCCTGCAGATCTTTATATCAAAGGTCTCAGCCTCGCGATGGTTGTTCCGCCAGCACTTCCTGAAAGCCATGAGGCAGACACGCACCAAATACCTATCTATGTATGTCTGTCATAATTTCTAACCTGTTCTAGATGAAAAAGGGTTCATCAATGTTCATGGGAATCTTTTGTACATTGAATGCGTGTGGATTGCGATACTTTCTAAAAAGATGAGAGCTGAGATCATAGCAAGGTTTGGAGAGTCTAGAAAGTTACAAACAAACACCAACATTACATCACTGATTCCATTTGCAAAACCCGTATACTAAAT
>VSDK01025062.1:0-13241 GCA_009767595.1 Symbiodinium kawagutii
TGACTGCAGCAGGATCACGATCAACACATCGTCCAGCTAGGTTGATGTTCGTTTCATGGTTCCATCGGGCTGTGGTGTCAAGTATCCCCACATGTATGCAAGTCCCCAATGGCACCGCTCTTGGTTGGGGCCCATCCGCACCCAGACCGACCAATTGAGCTGCAGCTGTCGTGTGGTGGAGAAACGTTGGCTGGTGTTCTTTTTGATATAGACTGTCTACCATCAAGACCATCAAGAATCCGACCACAAGGCACGCTATGAGTCTGAGCTGTAGCAAACCCTGAAATGGGGATCCAATGTTCAGTTTGCTCCGGGACAAACAAACTTTTGGTTTAAGCCATCCCAAGCCTCAAACTGGTACCTCCCTTTGATTGGCGCGTGAAATGTTGACGGCTAAGTCAGGTACAAAGGGTTGCTGGGTAGCAAGCATGACACCTTGCCAAATCAATGGAAGAAGAATGGCCACTTCTTGAAAAGAAACGTGGTGGCTGCTGATGCAGTGGTGTGTCAAATGCATCATTCAAATCTCTTTCCCTCAGTACCTTGCTTTTACACACGCCCCTCCGCACACTGCAGCTGCGCTGAACAAACGTCAAACCCCACAAGAGAAGGGCAAGGCCTTTCCAAAGCTCAACCTCAAGTGGATTGGATATCTGACACCACGGTGGGGATATCGATATTTACTCAGATCTTTTCTCCTGAGCTGGATGCTAGCAGCTGATATGGAACGTTTTGAATATGCCAAACCAAGAAGATGCAGCTGTGTCGCTTGGCTCACCAAAGTTTACCAGATTTGCGAGTTCGGCAGTGAGAAGAGCCCTTGCCCTCAAAGCAAAGTAAGGAAAACACGAGGATGCGGCTGCATCAAAGGCATATCAGTTAGTGTGCTTGACAGTGTACACGAAACTTCAGTGTCAGATTTGCGCGTCAAATTTGGCAGTGAGAAGAACCCTGGCCCTTCTCAAGCAACTGAAGTAAGGATTTTTTCTTAGGCACCAGTTGCAGTCTCCTTGGGCTCTTTTCCCCCTTGGACAAGCGGAAACAGATTAATTGGCTTGCTCTTTTCTCAGCCCCACTGACAAGAGCTGGCGTTCCCATGTCAATCTCGTGAAAACACTTTGCAATGTCTAGAGTTGACTATCTGGTTAACGCTGGTTATCACTGGCAATCAATAAAACTGTATGTGGCGGTTCGGGTCAATGCAACCTGCTGATAGTCTGTTCGCAGCAGGGAGTTTGACATTGGCTCGGACAAGCATACATGTGGACACGCTCAACCGCACACTGGGCACCCAAGGCAGGTTTCAACTTAAAATCGCCTCGATGTAGATAGCTCATGATAGCTCAACTAAAGCCGCAGAAGGAAAGGCTCTTTGGTTCGCCCAGGACGTGCTTGTGAGGAGAAAATGTTGGAGCCCAAAATGTTTCAGGAGACGCAGCTCGCTGGGCACTGTGAGATCGCCCGAGTGTGTACAGCAATGCTGTCCGCCGTGGTGCGCAGTGCCCGGGAGCGTCTCTGCAACGCCTGTGGTGAATGGGGACGTGCTTTCCGCATCTTACAAGGCGTGTATAACGATGCAAATGGCTTGGACACTTTATTGAGCAACTTGTGTTTGGAGGCGTCAAAAATGGCATGCCTGTGCCAGGCATCGACCTAGGTCGGGGGGTTGAGCCCCAGTCCAAGTGCTTGAACCCCGCCAAAGAGCTTAAGATACCCTGAAGTAGTGGCCAAGGAAGCTGCGCTCCGGTAGGACCTGGAATTTGCAGGAGCTCATGCTATGAGGCTCAACTAAACCCGCTTTTTGGTTCGCCCAGGACTGGGTTGTGAGGAGAGAATGTTGGAGCCCAAAATGTTTGGAATTGTTGGAAAGCCAGTGCTGAATGAGGATGTGCACTGCGGATAAAGCTCTGATAAGGTGTAAAAAATGAAACGAGAAATGGCTTGGAGACTTTCTTGGGCTTACTGCAGGCGAGATGGTATACCTGTGCTAGGCATGGATCTAGGTCCAGAGGTTGAGCGCCAGTTCAAGTGTGCTTGAACCCTGCCAAAGAGCTTACTGGGAAATCAGAGAGGCCAAGGAAGCTTGGTTTCGTTGGTTGGGCCTAGAACTCATATTATGATCCAGTGGATTCTGCAAAAAGTGGAACTCATGTTAAGGGATGTTAAGGGCCAACCTTGAGCCTTCCAGTGGATTCTGTTAAGTGTGGGTCTTGCATTTCTCAGAACCAAACTTCTGTTTTGCCGCGACATGATTGCAGAAGAAACGAATCCGCTTTCCATCCCATCCTAGGAGCCTCTGTTTGCGCGATGGGTTCCGGTGCAAATGCCAACATCACCGTCCCAACCTCATTCCCATATCATCGCTCTTTGCACGGTTCAAATGGTAGCCAGGGAGGCTAAGTTTCATCATTTGGACGTAGAATTTTCAAAGGAACTCATCTTGCGAGGCAGGCGTTCAGTCTCCCGAGGAATCTCATTTGAAATTGATTCTCCAATTTGATGGCAGAAGATGTGGTAAATGACGAGCTGAATCTGCTTTCCATTTGAGCGAGCACCAAAACCTCAAACTTAGTCTATAGAATTTGAACATTGCTGTCGTTGCTGGGAGTTTGCTATTGTGTTTCCCAGTTTCGTTTCCCAGTATTTGGCAACACTGGATCATCGAGCGGGTCTCAATTACTTTTGCGCGATGGGCTCCGGTGCAAATGCCAACATCACCGTCCCAACCTGATTCCCACATCAACATCGCTCTTTGCACGGTTCAATTGGTAACCAGGGCAGCTCCGTTTCATCATTTGGACGTAGAATTTTCAAAGGAACTCATCTTGCGAGGCAGGCGTTCAGTCTCCCGAGGAATCTCATTTGAAATTGATTCTCCAATTTGATGGCAGAAGATGTGGTAAATGACGAGCTGCATCTGCCTTCCATTTGAGCGAGCACCAAAACCTCAAACTTAGTCTATAGAATTTGAACATTGATGTCGTTGCTGGGAGTTTGCTATTGTGTTTCCCAGTTTCGTTTCCCAGCGTTTGGCAACACTGGATACCCTCCCACCACACTCTTGATGTGGAGTCAAATACTTTTTTGCTTCCAGGTCATCATCTGCCGCTTCTCAATGACCTTGTTGTTTCCTTTCATACTACTTTCTATTTCCAGGGTCATCCTTTTATATTACTTTCTATTTCCAGGTCATTATACTGGATACCACTCTCTGGCTTTGCCCAAATGATTCTGCTGCGCTGCTGTCAGCAGCAAATTGTTGTGTCTGGCGTGGTCATACGCCTTTCACTCAAACGATTTCAACGCATCCTTACTGGATGGGCCTGATGGGCAACTCATGGAAAGAAGACCTTCGCAAAAATGTGCTTGTTGTTTCGTTATCGTTCTGCTTTTCATTCCAAATCCCTTCGTATGTCAAAAAAATCTGGATTTCTTAAAGGGTTGAATCTCTTAATCTATCTGAAGTTTTTTTATGTTTTCGTTTTTGGGAGTTCACTAAATATCGTTTTACGGGCCCGGCGCTATTTCCTGATCAAATTCCAGCCGAATAGAGTTTGGCCTTGCTCTCACTTCACCCTAGGAGTCCCTGCTTGCATGCTGTGCGCCGGTGCAGATACCCATGTCACTGTCCAAGCCTGCTTGCCACTTCAACTCCTGCCTTTGCGCGGTTCCAATTGCTTCCACCAAGGAGTCAACTTGTCCGCAAGAAAACCTGACATTTGTGACCACCGGCGGGGGACTTGTTTGGCAACCCGATGTCACCAACATGCAGCATGAAGCACGATAGGCCTGAAAAAATGCCTTAGATAAATCTACTTGAGGCCAGGGTACCAGGGTACCAGGGTAGTGTTTCGTTTCAGCAAGAGAATGCTGAAACAAAACTGGACTTTGCCACACTTTGTCAAGTTGCGACCTGAGCTGCGGAGATATGTTGGACTTCAAGATTCAGGCAATCGCCGGGTGATTATGTTATGCAAGATTCTAGCAGCATCTAGGGAGACGATTTTTGGTTTCCAGGGGTGATATTTTCTATGCTACCTACCGCTTGACTCTGATTCGAGTTTCGTTCTTATGTTGAGATTGTCTGAAACTATCTGAAACCTTGCTTAGCTCTCAACGGCACGGCTAGAAAAACATGGATTTGTCATGGCATCATGTCCTTTTGTGTAAGGGACCCTGCCATCTTTGGGTACCCCCATACCAGCGGTTTGCTGAATGGTGTTCGAAAGCAAATTGGTCAAATCACAGGAAAGCTACCCACTTCCTTCACTAATAGTCCACATCTCCTCAAATGAAGCTGCAAAAGAGCATGCCATACCAGCGGTTTGCTGAATGGTGTTCGAAAGCAAATTGGTCAAATCACAGGAAAGCTACCCACTTCCTTCACTAATAGTCCACATCTCCTCAAATGAAGCTGCAAAAGAGCATGGTCAATTGCAAACTGCGCTACCCTGTAGTAGTTGAGCTTGCTGCCAACAATGGACACAGGCCTATCTTGACACTCATTGCACGCAAAAACTTGCAAGCGCCACCAGTGGCAGTATGGAATGTTGCTCCTCTACCCAACAGAAATTGAGATGGGGAGATGGATATTGACTGCAAGCATGAAGTCCGTCGGCAATCGCTTGCTTGTTGTCCTATGCGGTGCATTCGACCCCCTCCGCACCTGCTGCATCCCTCAGCTTGCGTGTGCCGATAGGTTGCAACTTCAAGAATTGGCTCCATTCAATTGAGCTTTGCTGGTACCAAAACTCATGGAGCAATTGCACCACTGTCTTTCTGGCGCATTAGAATCCTTTATGGGATAAGAAACCTGCTTGTTGGTACAGGGAAGGCAGTGCCATTCATGTCTTTGGGTTGCAAGAGCTTAAGCCTAGGCGTGCCTCGGCCTCATGGAAAAGAAGCTCAACACGATTGAAATTGCTGATTGATCGTTCAATGTTGATGGACATTGGCTGCAAGCATGAAGTTCGTGGGCCATCGCTTGTTTGTTGTCCTTTCCCATTTGACAAACCTCCTTATCCTCCTGTACTTGCTTTGGGTGACAACAAATGTGGTACATTCGACACCCTCCGCACCCACTGCATCCCTCAGCTTGCGTGTGCCAACAGGCGCAACGTCAAAAACTCTCTCCATTCAATTGAGCTTTGCTAGTACCAAAGCTCATGGAGCAATGGCACCACTGTCTTTCTGGCGCATTAGAATCCTTTATGGGATAAGAAACCTGCTTGTTGGTACAGGGAAGGCAGTGCCATTCATGTCTTTGCGTTGCAAGAGCTTAAGCCTAGGCGTGCCTCGGCCTCATGGAAAAGAAGCTCAACACGATTGAAATTGCTGATTGATTGTTCAAAGTTGATGGATACAATGGACATTGACTGCAACCATGAAGTTCGTGGGCCATCGCTTGTTTGTTGTCTTTTCTGCTCTGACAAACCTCCCTATCCTCCTTTGCATGACAATGAACGCTGTGCATTCGACACCCTGCACCCACTGCATCAGTCAGCTTGCGTGTGCCAATTGGTTGCAACTTCAAGAATTGGCTCCATTCAATTGAGCTTTGCTGGTACCAAAGCTCGTGGAACAATGGCACCACTGGGCTCACGGTACTCTAGAATCCGTGATGGAAGAAGAAACCCGCTTGTTGGCACAGTGAAGAGAGTGCCATTCATCTCTTTGTATTGGACGAGCTATAGCTCCATGTGAGACTGCACTTGCACTGCCCCAATCAAACCCCATGAGACGCGCCCTCTCGGGCCTCCCCACGAACCTGAGTAGCATGATTTTTGGCGCAAATGTACCACGCAGCCACGGCGAAGCCTATGTTTGCTGTGCTTTTGCTATGCATAGCCTTTCGCGTAGGGGAACTATTGAGTGTAGGCACCGCGATTCAGACATTCTGTCTGAATGTAAAGAAATTCAACCAGTTGAAATTGCTGATTCGTCGTTCAATGTTGCTGGACACTGACTGCAAGCATGAAGTTCGTGCGCAATTACTTGTTTGCTGTCCTTTCTGCTTTGACAAACCTCTTGCACACAACACTTTGCACGTGCCATTTGATTGCAAACAAACAATGAAACCTGCCACTCAGCTCGTCTTTGCATTGCAAGAGCTTTGGCCTAGGAAATTTGGGAAGCCGCAACCAGATGCTTTGCTCACTCGTGCTCTGAAAAGATCGCCGTCTGCGGCCTTGCACACTATACAGGATCTGTTTAGGGCCTGATCTCCGCGTTGAAACAGGAAACACTGCGTCTAGGCGCGACGAGCAAGTGCACTCTGTTTTCACCTCCCAGAGCACCGGTGAGGCTCGATCTTCAGGGAGCTCTCTGCAAGGACGCTGCACGTGTGGAGGATTGATGACTCCCTGCTCTCAGAGGGAAACACACCGCATCCATCCGCATCCGAATGTTTTTTAGTGCACCATGTCCAACCATCAATGACTTTATCAACTCCGCATCTCCGGCCGCATCCAGATGGCTTCGCAGATTGAAACAGTGCAAGTACCTATGTTCTGTGTTCAGCATCCTGACTCCGTTCTGGAACTCCCGAATACAAACATCCCCCTCCACTTAAGGTGTGGGGGGGTACAGGCGGGGTCCCCCTTGAACATTTCAATACAACCCGGGGTTCACCTACAGTCGGTTACGGATAAAAAATCAGCTTGCGAGAAAAATTCCTCAGATTCGTTGAAGCCGTTCGAAACTCTGGCTTACCTACACTTAGGCGCTCAGAAAACTCTGAATGGTTTGTCCGCATAGAGTTCACATGTGGGTCTCAGAACCCCCCAAAAAACATGAGTGCAGCGTTAAAGGAGGGGGGATTCACAAACTAAGTTCAACCTCTCTCCTCTTCGACTTAACAGCATGTTTGTTTACAACCTTTGGGCCTTGCTGGTGGTCGAGCGAGCAATGCTGCTTGCACGCACTGCAAAAGCTTCGGGTTTGCTCGGCAAAAGGTCAGGAATTGGTGCAGCAGCTGAGAGTCAACAGAAACCACATGGACAATGGCGCCTACCCGATTGAAAGCCTTCAAACATCTTCAAACTATGGCTGAAGCCCCAAAACACGGGTCTTAACGGCATGTCCACCAGATCTTGCGAAGGTGGAGTCTCCGTTTTGAACATGCAATCTGAACATACACTTGGCTGTTTGGGGAGAGGCGTGCTAGCTTGCAATCTTGTTCCTTTGGACGTGCTCGAAGGACTGCTGCCATGCAAAATCACCAGGGGCAAAACAAGCGCAGTTCCCTGTGGAGCCATCGCCAGAATGTAAGCATCAAAAATAGCTAGCGCGCCTTCGTTTTAAAGGACCTCCTTTGTTTTACAAGGTTTTCACAAGACGTCTTCCTTACTCTATGGTTGTAGGCCAATAGTGGACAGCAAAGGAAACCAATCTTGGGTGAGTACAGACTCTGGTTGCTGGGTTCTAGAGGAGGCCTCTGCCATGTGGGCCAGGGTCTGTCAACCACCACAAATCGTAAAAATTGCCTGCGTTTTAGCCTTCGTTTTGGTTCTACACATAAATGGACAAAATGAACTTCAAAAATTCAAGCGACATCAACCATGTCAATAACAAGTAACCTTCGGTGTAAAGGACCACCTTCGTTTTCCAAGGTTTTGGCCTATAGTCCACTTCAATACATCGACTGAGGCCAGGTTTTTTGACAGTAGCTCTCATGTTTTTGCAAATGGAACCTTGAAAGCATCTCTGCATTCAGTGCAGATCCAATCTTTGGGAACTGAATCCTTACATATCTTTGCAAAAATCGACCAACAGGGGTTTTGGCCACTGCGCAAATGTCTTGGCGAGGGGACTATCAATAACCTGGCAATCATCACTTTGAATGCTGACAGCAAACGGAGGGCTTATGAGGCATGCTTGCTTGCAATCTTGTTGCTTTGAACATGCTCGAAGGACTGGTGCAAAATCACCGGTGGCAAAACTCCCGCATTTCCACGTCATGTTTTTGCAAATGGAGGCTATAGAAACAGTCCCTGCACTCAGTGCAGATCCAATCTTTGCTGCGGAGGCCAGGTTTGCCTGTACGATGTTGTTTGCAATGAGTTTGCAGCTGCAAAATCAACAACTGTTGAGTGAGTTGAGTGGTGAGGACATCATGCTATAGCTCCATGTGAGACTGCACTTGCACTGCCCTAATCAGACCCCATGAGACGTGCCGTGTCGGGCCTCCGCATCTAAGGGCTGTTGACGTGCTCCTTATGCAGCAAAACTGTTTCGACAGCGGTAACATGCTGTCTCTTGAAGGAAGTGCTTTCCTTGTTGAAGGAAGAGGATGAAATGACAGAATTGTTGCTGAGTGAATAAATTGGACCCGACTTTGAAGATCCAAAAACGATATACCCAGATCTTCCAAGGTCGAAGTTTAATGTGGTATTTCACGAAAGTGGTGGTTAAACATCAACATTCCGTAAAATGCTAAATTTGACGCGTGTTCCACGCACCCACGGTATTGCCAAAACCCATGTGAATGTGCAAAGACCTCTCGAATGTGACCGCGAGGTGTGCTAGAGGGGATGGTTTGCTCCTAAAATGTAAACATTGTTCAGCGGGTTTTTTTCTCATTCTGAAGCCCCAAAACTTCACGCAAACTTCATGGGTAAAGCTGGTAATTCACAGGTAAACACTTATATAATTTCACGCAAACTTCATGGGTACTTCACCACATGGATTTGGATGCTCCCAAACCCATTTTAATGTGTTCTGCCTTCCACCAGGTCAGGAGATAACACCATTATGAATTTCGCTCATGCGTGCAAACTGCAAGGTGAGCAGGAGTTGAATTGGGAGGCTGGGTGAAGAGTCAAACATAGAGATTTCAGTCAAACATAGACATTTCTGATGTCCAAGTTCACCTGCAAGTTTGAAGGCTTGGGTATAAATTCAGATGTGCACATGGGGACATTCCTAGGGACTTGCAATCCACGGATTAGTTGATTAGTTGCGTTTTTTTGGTGTAAATGTACTGCGTATAGCCACCGCAAAGCCTGTGTTTGCAGTTTTTTAGCTTAGCCTTCGAGTAGGGACATGATATATCATGATATTACCCGTAAGCACCACGTAGACCACATCCTCTGTTTTGATGTATCACAAATCTGCAAAGCCTGCTCAGCATCAAGATTGCATGGAAACAGGAAGGATGCGTTCAAACAATTCAATGGTGCACACGTCCCCATGGGATCAATGTGGCAAAGTGGCCAGGATCAGCTGCCACGCACGCAAGACTTTGAAAGAGCCAAACAGTGCGGCAAACAAGCGGAATCTGTCTTCACCATCCTGAATGCGTCCGTGAGTGCGACAACTGATTCTGGGGCATTTGGATTACCCAACTGCCTTCGCACTTGGCTCCAACTCCAAAAAGGCCACATCCACTTCATTTGGCTGCATCAAACCTAGTACTCTTCTCCGAAACTGAACCTAAACGAAATCATATCGGTCATTCTGGGACAAGTCAGGACCAAACCCAATCAACAGCTGCGGGATTGAAGGACTGCAAAAGGCAAGTTTGTACCTTCCATCGTCCCTGCTTTCCTTGGATGCCATCACATGGGTTCAAGTTAGCACGCATGGAAACAGTCACAGCAAACGAGGCTGGCCTGAAGCTATCAACTGGCTGGAGATGGGCTAATCTTCGGGAAACAGCTTCCTGCACGTGGAATCTCCTCAACCACTCAGGTGGAGGAAATGTTGAAAGAGGTGCTCCTCATACATGGGTGTTTCTGAAAATAGCGGAACCGAAATCATTCAACATCAACCATTTATAGTGATAAACCAGCGATTTTGGGTGGTTCTCTACTTCAAGAGACCCCCACATCGAGGTCGCTTGAAAGCACGCAAGCGGTTGCCTTGTGCACCACGGCAACACTATTGGCGCTCCGGTGGAAAGACCCAAGGGGAATACTGCACGCAGCGGTGCTCCAAAGACATCTTGTTGAAAGCAGGCGCATTGTTGTCTTTGTCTCTCGCGGCCCACACATTCCAGGCCACTGATGTGTGAACAGGCCTGTATCGATGTCAAGACTATCGACTAGTGCATTGAAGTTTGAATGTTGGTAGGTGAGTCGGGCTTTCCGACAAAAGAAGATGTTTCCATCGAATCGGTGCAAGCTGAAAGATTCGCCAAGGAAGGCAACTTGCGTCCTAACAAGCAGCATGTGTCTTTTGTACTGCAGTTCAAGTCGTTTGAACCATCAATTCTTCATAGGAACCAAGGTTTCAAGAACTGCAAAGCACCAAGTGTTGGAATTCTGCGGAAAAGTTTGGTACAGTCTGCTGCGCTTCAAACACAAAGATGTGCCTCACACTCTGCAACCTTTCCTCTTCTGGCAAGGTTGTAATAGACTTGCGCCCCGGCTTACGCTCG
Organism: Symbiodinium kawagutii; assembly: GCA_009767595.1. Lineage (NCBI taxonomy): Eukaryota > Dinophyceae > Suessiales > Symbiodiniaceae > Symbiodinium > Symbiodinium kawagutii. Next base: position 10,379 of record VSDK01025062.1, read on the forward strand.
CTTAGGCGCGCACAGGGTTTGCTTTGTCACCCTCAAATGCTTAGCATCAAATGTTTGATTACCCGCTCTGAGGGGGAAACGCCCCCAATCCAAATGGGTCAATTTGATGTATCCTGAAAGAAACTTGCGAAGCAGGACCCACCCTGGAGTGTTTGGGGCACCCAACCGCCCCAGCTACAATGCCTTCAAATCTGGAATTAGAAGCCTGGGCAAGTTGGCACACAAGCATTGAAATTTGGTGGCGGAAGGAACAATACTGTTGTGATGTATGCAAGGCCTGCTCAGCATCAAGATTGCATGGAAACAGGAAAGATGCGTTCAACAATTCAATGGTGCACATGTCCCCATGGGATCAATGTGGCAAAGTGGCCAGGATCAGCTGCCACGCACGCAAGACTTTGAAAGAGCCAAACAGTGCGGCAAACAAGCGGAATCTGTCTTCACCATCCGGAATGCGTCCGTGAGTGCGACAACTGATTCTGGGGCATTTGGATTACCCAACTGCCTTCGCACTTGGCTCCAACTCCAAAAAGGCCACATCCACTTCATTTGGCTGCATCAAACCTAGTACTCTTCTCCGAAACTGAACCTAAACGAAATCATGTCGGTCATTCTGGGACAAGTCAGGACCAAACACGATCAACAGCTGCGGGATTGAAGGACTGCAAAAGGCAAGTTTGTACCTTCCATCGTCCCTGCTTTCCTTGGATGCCATCACATGGGTTCAAGTTAGCACGCATGGAAACAGTCACAGCAAACCAGGCTGGCCTGAAGCTATCAACTGGTTGGAGGGCTAATCTTCGGGAAACAGCTTCCTGCAAGTGGAATCTCCTCAACCACTCAGGTGGAGGAAATGTTGAAAGAGGTGCTCCACATACATGGGTGTTTCTGAAAATAGTGGTACACCCAAATCATCCAAGATCAACCATTTAGAGTGATAAACCAGCGATTTTGGGTGGTTCCCTACTTCAAGAGACCCCCACATCGAGGTCGCTTGAAAGCACGCAAGCGGTTGCCTTGTGCACCACGGCAACACTATTGGCGCTCCAGTGGAAAGACCCAAGGGGAATACTGCACGCAGCGGTGCTCCAAAGACATCTTGTTGAAAGCAGGCGCATTGTTGTCTTTGTCTCTCGCGGCCCACACGTTCCAGGCCACTGATGTGTGAACAGGCCTGTATCGATGTCAAGACTATCGACTAGTGCATTGAAGTTTGAATGTTGGTAGGTGAGTCGGGCTTTCCGACAAAAGAAGATGTTTCCATCGAATCGGTGCAAGCTGAAAGATTCGCCAAGGAAGGCAACTTGCGTCCTAACAAGCAGCGTGTGACTTTTGTACTGCAGTACCCAACGGAATACTGCGCGCAGCGGTGCTCCTAAGACATCTTGTTGAAAGCAGGCGCATTGTTGTCTTTGTCTCTCGCGGCCCACACGTTCCAGGCCACTGATGTGTGAACAGGCCTGTATCGATGTCAAGACTATCGACTAGTGCATTGAAGTTTGAATGTTGGTAGGTGAGTCGGGCTTTCCGACAAAAGAAGATGTTTCCATCGAATCCTACGTTTGTCAATAATTGTCTTTGGTAGAAGCTCTAACAACGTCCCCAAATGTTTGATTACCCGCTCTGAGGGGGAAACGCCCCCAATCCAAATGGGTCAATTTGATGTATCCTGAAAGAAACTTGCGAAGCAGGACCCACCCTGGAGTGTTTGGGGCACCCAACCGCCCCAGCTACAATGCCTTCAAATCTGGAATTAGAAGCCTGGGCAAGTTGGCACACAAGCATTGAAATTTGGTGGCGGAAGGAACAATACTGTTGTGATGTATGCAAAGCCTGCTCAGCATCAAGATTGCATGGAAACAGGAAAGATGCGTTCAAACAATTCAATGGTGCACATGTCCCCATGGGATCAATGTGGCAAAGTGGCCAGGATCAGCTGCCACGCACGCAAGACTTTGAAAGAGCCAAACAGTGCGGCAAACAAGCGGAATCCGTCTTCACCATCCTGAATGCGTCCGTGAGTGCGACAACTGATTCTGGGGCATTTGGATTACCCAACTGCCTTCGCACTTGGCTCCAACTCCAAAAAGGCCACATCCACTTCATTTGGCTGCATCAAACCTAGTACTCTTCTCCGAAACTGAACCTAAACGAAATCATGTCGGTCATTCTGGGACAAGTCAGGACCAAACACGATCAACAGCTGCGGGATTGAAGGACTGCAAAAAGCAAGTCCCCCAAATCATCCAATATCAACCATTGATAAACCAGCGATTTTGGGTGGTTCCCTACTTCAAGAGACCCCCACATCGAGGTGGTTGAAAGCACGCAAGTGGTTGCCTTGTGCACAACTGCAACACGAGTCGCATTGTCACACGTTCCAGGCCACTGATGTGTGAACAGGCCTGTATCGATGTCAAGACTATCGGTACAATCTGTTGCGCTTTAAACACAAAGATGTGCCTTACACTCTGCAACCTTTCCTCTTCTGGCAAGGTTGTAATAGACTTACGCCCTGGCTAACGCTCGCTTTGGCGCGCACAGCGTTTGCTTTGTCATCCTCAAATGCTTTGCGTTTTTTTTGCTGCAAATGTACCGCGCAGCCACAGCGAAGCCTACGTTTGCAGTTTTTTATCCTTGCATAGCCTTTGCGTAGGGGAACTATTACGCACTGCCCCAGCTACAATGCCTTCAAATCTGGAAGGGCAAGTTGGCACACAAGCATTGAAATTTGGTGGTGGAAGGAACAATACTGTTATGATGTATCACAAATCTGCAAAGCCTGCTCAGCATCAAGATTGCATGGAAACAGGAAGGATGCGTTCAAACAATTCAATGGTGCACATGTCCCCATGGGATCAAT
>VSDK01025067.1:0-179230 GCA_009767595.1 Symbiodinium kawagutii
ACAATCCCTTTCAAACCCATGGCTTTGACAAATCATCCCTATCAGAGCCATTAAAGAATGCTACCGATGAGTCACACAATATGACATGAACAAAAAAAAATTTGCACATCATTAACGTCAAGTATCATGCTCGGCTGCCCTACAGCATTGGGGGACGGCCACAGCATCAAGCCACCATCATCCCGGAAGCGTTGACGGATGACGTTGGACCCTTCCCATCGTGATGCCAGCCCATCCAAGGCATCGAGAGGAAAGTTTTCTTCTCCCATGCTGCGCTGGCAACACGGGATTCACCAGATGCGAGAAGTACGAAAATGGCTGAGGGATCAGGAGGTTTGTCATAGCGTGAGAGCTGGCCAAAGAACATCTTGGTGACTATTTCCAAAGTTTGCGTTGGGCATATGGCATCTTACCTTAAGTGGGCAGATTCCACAGTCTATAGTAGATAATCCTTCAGTGGAGTCTTGTAATGATCTCATGAAAGCAAATGATCAATGATAAACCTCAAGCACCATTTGTTGAAGAAAGTGTCTGGGCTTCCAGACCATCTCAATGGCATCAATCGCACCCGAGCGCCACGCGGGCGCTGGTTTGATCCACTGGACGATGGGCGTGGCTTAATGTGTCCAAATTCCAAAAAAAGGTGCAATTCAAAAAAAAGGGTGCAATTCTTGAAAACCTCTTTTTTTGAAAAAGGCGAAAAAAAAAGGGTCATTCGAGACTCAAGGTATGTGGTAAATCCTGTAAATCAAACTCCCCAAAAGACTCAACATCTAAGATAGTGGCTGGGCTCGCCACCCAAGATTCTTGCTATAAGTGTATTGCTGTTGTTGCTCGTCGGTTCCAAGAGTTGCTGCGAACGGTGCTTCGCCAGAACTGGTTGGTGGTTGAGCCACCCGCATCGTGATAAATCTTGGCCAAACAGCCAACACCAAATATTGAAGAACATAAAGCATGTTCGAAACCAGTAACAAGGTGAATAGTGAGCAATAGTGGCCAATAATGGTGAGGAACAGCTGCTGTTAACAAATGTGAATAGCATTCTCAAGAATGCTGATTTATGTTCATGACAATGGTGTATTGATAATGCTTGATATGGCTAACTTGGCTCAGAATGCGTTACTTGTTACTGATTGCTGATATAATGGTTGACAGTGGGTTCATTCTTGCTGTGGCCGCGGGTGATGATTTCTATGACCTAACCAAAGGTGGATAGTGATTCATGATTATCTGCTACCGTATGATTGCTATTGATGGGGTATTCCTTGACAACTACTGGCCCACGTTGGTTGGTTCACCATGGTGGTGAATGGTGCATGCAAACTCCAAAAATAACTGACCAGAATCAGTAAATAGCAACACACCACGAGCCATCCGCCAATCATGTGGTTGTTGACTATTGTGAGTAGTGGTTGATAAGTCACAATCACAGGGGTGAGCAGCAACAGCCATCAGTGGCAAACAGCAAGAGCTGCTGGAACGCAAAAGTCCGCAATGAGCTGCTGACTTGTTGATATAGACCCACTATGTCCATTGATATCATACCCCTCGTGATCACCCTTCAGAGCCTTGTGGACATGGTTCGGGAGTACCGCTGCTGTAGGTGACACTAGTATTAACCAGACCTTGAGTGTCTATGGAGTTGCCGAACGTTCTCTAGAATAAGGGTGCGCCCACACCAAAAGCAATTCTATCATGATTTGAATCATTTGACTGCTAGCTATTCTATCCGCCTCTTGCTCACTACACATCATGAATATCACTGTGCCAGCTGCACTGCGCTTCTTTGGGATTCCTGCATAGAAATGCTACCCCAGTGGTTCCCTTCCGTGGTTCCGCTCGCGCACCTCGTACTGCACTGCGGTGGCAGTTGCTTTGGCCACTTTGTGCTGAGAGCGGCAGCGACCAGTGCGATCGGTTGTGGGTCAACATCAACCAAGCAACACATGGGTAGGTGAACATCCCAACACCAACCTATGTCATCTGGGGGATGGATAGAAGTAAAATGATTGCATCAAATTTATTGCGCGCACATGTTCGTTTAACTCTTCTTACCCTTGGATGAGAAATCCTTGTTCAAAGTCACGGGTTGAACTTGATCCATTTGTTCTTCTTGTTGTCAAAAGCTTCAGTTCTCCTCGGGAGGAATCGCTTGATCAGCACTGCCCGTGGCAAACGCTGGTAGCACAATTTGTGGGAAACTGCAACGGTGAAAGCCAAGGCTTGATGCGAACGCATCAATTGATCCAATGAAGGCATTATTGCTGGATGCGAGTTCTTGACGTAAATCATGATAAAACGGTATTATTCGTAACGGTTCTCTATCATGGTTGATGGTGGCTGACAATACCAGTATTGATAATGATTGATGAAAACGATTTCAAGACTGAGAAATGACAAATGGAGTAGAGGTTCTAAGGATGATAGCTAAAGGATGTTAAAGGCTTGTCCTGAAACCGCGCCTTTTCAGGAATCCCATCCATGAATACCCAAGTGGTCAAACAACACCAAACCACAACAATACAAATTTGGATGGAACAGGTGGAACTGTGGAACATGGCATTTCTACTATTAGTGTGCTTTAGTTGCCATCGCACCCGCACCACAGTTGTTTGCATCAAAAGGAACCAGAAAGAACGCAAGGGTTGGATGCCGCCCCCTGAAATGAGACACTTGATGCTGGTGATGTTAGACTTGCTGCAAGCAAAACAAGCTCAAGTTGGTGAGATTCCCAAGAACATCAGAGCAATGAGTCAAAATACCCAACCAAACTCACACAATACCCATCCCAGCATTTTTTTTCAATGAAATACTGTAATCATCCCCAGCTACATTCAAAAAATGTTTGATCACCAATGAGTTTTGTTGATTGGTGAGTCAGCAAGACCTGGTGCCATGGTTTCATGCATTTTGATAACGCTTAAGCCAGTTGCAGCTCTGCCTGTGGTGCAGTTGGCAAGCGCACAAACTGAGTCAACAACCTGGCACCAGCATGGAAACTGTGCAAAGAAGTGCCCGAACGAGGCAAAAGGATATGTCCTGTTCTAGAGGTTTGTGAGAACATTTCAGCAGTGTTAGGTAGATGGGATGAAATCCTTTTCCTAACATCACTGGTCTTCACGGTTCATTATATAATCACCTTAATCCATGTTTATAGTCCATTCCATGGTTGGTTTCAACCCCTGTGAAGGTTTGCTGCTCTGTCAACCAACCAACCAACCATTTGTTGCTACTGGGGAAAACCAAAATGCTTCAAACCACCAACCAGTTCATCATGCTGGCTTAAAAATGATGATGGCTTGCAATGGTCAATCCTCACCTGTGCAGTTTCTGGCACTTAAAGCTCGACAGTGGTCAACACTACTACGGAGGTTTCTCAAAATAGGGAACCCAAAAAATGGCTGTAGTTTATGACTATTTGATTTGGGGGCACCCCTATTTTGAGAAACACCTGTGTAAGGACCCCAGCAGAAACCTTGGATTACTAGAGAATCGTCTTGGGAATGCCTCTCCACATTCAGTTTTGACGTACTGTCCACGACACAAACCTTGTTGAGAAATATGTCGGATCTTGGAAGCAGAAAAATCAGATTGAGAGCTGCTGAGTGTACCCAGCGATGCTGGGATGAGACAGCAAACTATTGCCACTGAGTCTTACATACGAGTTTGCATGCAAGCATGTAGTAGCATAGCCCAGCTGAGACTAAACAGCATAGTTTTGCAAACTACTTGTTGGTTGGTAATTATGCCATATTACGCCTATTGCAAACCACAATAGTATTGCACCACCTAGCTTGATTCTATCTGGTTTATGCTCGCCAGGGTGCGATTCCCCAGGATGAATCTTGATGGTTGAGAACATGGGTCAAGCCACTGGTGAACATCCAATATGCAAGTCCACTAATAACCATGTCTCGGTTATAGATTGTTTTGACCGCCCTTGTCGCCTATACAGCATCCCTGATGGGCGCACTGGCCATGGCGTTTGTAAATCAGCTGATGTGGTGAAGCATTGATTATTAAGAACAATTCATCACGGTGGCTCATGATCACTCTTGCCGTAATTATGTTTGTTGCGTTAATGATGGTTGACAATCATTGATTAATGGTAATATAGAACTTGAAACAAATACTTCATGTGCAGGTCATTCCAGGTTCGACTTCTTGAGTTTTCCGGACTGCAAAGCTTGCAACAATCAATCATGAGACGAATAATATACCCATCTATGGAGATCAAAGACTGATAATTCAACTCGTAATATCAGGAAGAGGAACAAACATATAAACAATCATTCACAACAGGGTTACCAGGATCCACCCAACCGGTCAACACCAATACTTAAACCAGTCAAACCAACAGATACTGATGTGTTCCCCCTGCTACGGCAATCTAATCAACCCAATATACAAGCAATCTTGTCAACCAATACCATCCTACATCAAGATATACCGATGATATACCAACCATCATCAATATCATTAACCATCATCAACCATCATCAACCATCATTAATCATCGGGAACCATTATACAACACTATCTAAGCATCAACCATCATGGGCACATCATGAAATCTCGGGCTGTTCCCCGGCCGCCGCCGTGTGCAGCATGTGCCTCGTTCCAAAGGACTGGGCCGCAACGGAGGCGTACCTCGAAACGCGTCCCTATAGCTAATATGAATGGTCATATTCATGAGGGATATTGATATAAGTCATTTCAAGACATCAATGAACAGATATTGATACTAATGATGATATGTACTTATCCGATTCTATAAGGGTGATACAAAGGGATATGAAGGAACATATAATCATCAACTATAAGGATGTATCAGGGGTATGGATCAATCATTGATAGGGAGATGTAAGGGATAAGGGATCGTTATACTGTACATGATAATGATGGTAGATAATAAATGATAATTGATGATAATGATGGTAAATGGTGGTTGACCAGCCAATGGAGGGATTTTAATAGTCGTAAATGATTATGAATTGATGATGGTTCGATGCTGGTTTGTGATTAACATAGCTGGCTAGTGACATAGCTGGGTATCTACCCTGATGATTAATGATGATTGCAAAGGATAAACATGCAGCTGGTTCCCAGCATTCCCGTCAACGATCATTATTCACTATAATTATACGAATCGTTATATAATAAGCATTCAAAACTAGCCAATAATTGGTTATCAGTAGCCATTGTCGACTGTGATATACCGGTATTGACCATTGACAACTATAAGCACTCTTTCAATCAAACCTATCTAGCTAGCTGGCAAATTGAGCGCATTCTCGAGGGGACGAACATCTGGAAATGTTGCATTAGCAAGCGATGTTTGATGACCAAAGACGTAGTTTCGTTTTTTTGCCAGTATATTGACAGTTTCTGCTCAAAAGTCAATCACCTTCTTGGTTTGATGGTCCTTTGGGAAGGAATCCAGATGAGCAACGGTCAAACAGGATATACTAGTGTGCTCATCTACCAACAGTGTTTTCAGGATGATAGCAATGTAACCCCAATAATGCCTTGATGACAGTCCCGTGGAAAGCGAGTCATATTCTTTGATCAATTTTGATATGCTCCTGGTGACAAATCGCAGGTGGAAGGAATCTGCAGAAGATGAAACCCGTGTTTCAGTAATCTGGATGATCATCCGACCGAAGAAACATATGATGATTCGCAGTGGTTGATACCGACAATAGATGTGTTTAATTAATTATCTTGGACATAGTGGTCATGGAGCATGGATGTCCAACCGCCTCAAGTAAACATGTTGACACAATTAATGAATGATTTATTATTAACGTAGCTATTGTCTATCAATATCATGCCGCATGATGACTTTAGGTATGATACCAAATAATAATCATACTGCCACACGCACAAAGTAATATATATACATAATATAAAGTGATATGACAAGAAACAGAACGCAACCGCAACAAACCAATTGTCGTCAAAGGTCAAACCTGGCAGCTCAACAGCTTAAGTCATCCTTACCCAGGAGTATCACCATGGTGAGCAGGGCGAGCTGTGGAAGTGTCCGCCTTGCTACACCCTGAGTGCGGCCCAAAACATGTTTCAACTCCCAGAGTCATGGCGAGCAGTGGTCTGCATTTGTGAACGCGCTGATGGATGTAAAATGACATGATGATGGTTATGTTGGTTGTAGCCTCAATTCAGGTTTGTTTGAATACAGTTTTCCTTAGTCTTTTGGCATGGTTTCTCCCTACATGCGTATCTGGTCATGAAGACCACTTCAAAATACCTCAAGACTGTATGGTTTCCGCAAGGCAAGGTTGACAGGTCGCTAACTATGCTGCAAACCCAGGATTCATAGTTTTAAGCAAGTTGAAAAATTCTCCGGGTGGTGGCAACATGGGGGTAATCATGGCAGAGACAGCTGAAAGAAAAAAAAAGAACTGTTGATGCTGTTTCCGCACCATTCAAACTGAAGCTAAAGGGGCACGTTTCTGGTAGACACAAGGAAGCGCAAGGGGCACATGGCTAACCAAAGGCAAAGGAGCAAATAGAAAACCTCGGGCTCTGACGCTGATTTGACTGCGAGAAAAAGGATCCCTGATTAAGCATCATCAACCACTCATTAGCTATCATTGAAGAACCAAACAGATCAGATTGTTGCGGATGGCTGGGTACTCCCGTTGGAAATTTACGCAGCCATGAACCACTGATTCCTTCCCATTTTCAAATGTTTGGTTTGTTGCAGTTTGATCCATCATTTCCTGGCGCAAAAAAGGGCTGTCACTCCATCATTCTTTGCTGCCCTGGCATCAGCCCATGCTCAAGCAGCAGCTTCAGCAGCTTCTCAACCGGTCTTAGCTTGCGTTGCGCGGCAAACATCAGAGCTGTCACTCCATCATTGCTTGCCGCCACGTTGGCATAACTTGTCGATGCGTTGAACGGCAAACATCAGGGCTGTCACTCCATCCTTGTTTGCTGCCATGACATCAGCTCCATGCTCTGTAAGCAGCTTTATAATCGATTCATGACCGTGTTGGAAGGCAAGCATCAGGGCTGTCATTCCATCATTGTCTGCTGCCATGACGTCAGCCCCGTGCTCAAGAAGCAGCTTTACTGCAAATTCGTGGCCCCCTGCAGCTGCTTGCATCAGGGCGGTCACTCCATCATTGCGCGCTGCCCTAGCCCCATGCTCAAGCAGCAGCTTCACGGTAGGTTCGAGGTCACCTGCAGCAACTCCCGCCTCAAGCAAAAGTTTTACAACCGGCTCATGACCGTGTAGCGCGGCGAACATCATGGCTCCCCTTCCATCATTGTTTGCTGCCCTGACGACAGCTCCATGCTCAAGAAGCAGTTTCACTAAGAGTTCGTGGCCACCTGCAGCTGCTTGCATCAAGGCTGTCACTCCATCATTGTCTGCTGCCGCGACGTCAGCCCCATACTTGAGCAGCAGCTTCACTGCGAGTTCGTGGCCACCTGCAGCTGCTTGCATCAGGGCGGTCACTCCATCATTGCGCGCTGCTCGGGCATCAGCCCTACGCTCAAGAAGCAGCATCACAACAGGTTCTTGGCCACCAAGACCTGCTTGCATCAGGGCTGTCAGTCCATCATTGCGTGCTGCCCCGGCATCCGCCCCATGTTCAACCAGCAGCTTCACAATCGCTTGATGACCACAATGAGCTGCAGCCATCAAAGCTGTCTCTCCATCATTGTCTGCTGCCCTGGCATCAGCTTCGGTCTCCAGGAGCAGCCTCACAACGGACTCGTTGCCACTTCCGGCTCCCAAATGCAGCAGATTTCTCATACGAGTGCCATGGCTGCTCAGATTGAGTCCTGCATCGTCTCCGTATTCTAGAAGACAACGCAGGAGCGATGTATTCCCAGTCTGTGCTGTCAACTCCAGCATCTGGTTCAGCCAATTGGCTCTGTCGTTTTCGGTATTTAAATTTGCACAAAGCATGTCCAGCTGCGTTTCACTGAGGGATGCTCCATGGAGGCAGCACCGGGCAGCCGCTGTAAAGTCCGCCTTACCCAGCAAAGTCTGAAGGAGGCTCGTGGACAGCAGCGAGCGTATGTGTCGGTTGAAGTCACTGAAATAAAGAACATCTAAATCATAACCTCTTTCTGTGTCCTTGCTGAATGCGCATTCTGCACCAAGTTCAAACATCTTCATCTTTTGCCAGCAACTACTACCTGTGTCACTACTTGCAACGTGGGCCCAAATGCTGTACTTGTCGGCTTCTTTTGAGCTTTGCGCCCTGCCTTCAGGGAGCCCAAATGACCCCAAATGATTCCAGGGCTTTCGACAAAAACGACTCATTGGAGAAACGATTTGACTGGACTCAAAAACTGCACAACTTTCGAACCAAGTCGCTAACCGACATGTTCCACAAGGCATCACACGTCGCTTCCTGCATCTTGGCTTGTTCTGCTTGTGAGCCACGGACCAAGCCCGCTGAATCCGACAACGAGCCCAAATCGCCTCGGGTTTGAAGAAGTTGAAGGAACTTCTGTAACATGCAGTGCTATTCTTACCGGCTGGTTGCAAAAGATGTACTGCGCACACCAACATCAACTCGATTGGGCAAACCCTGTGGCACCGCTGAAAGCTGCTTGACGACCTCCAAAAACGATCAAAACATATGACACTTGGAAACTTTTCGTGGCCGAGTCACATATCAGCTCAAAGGGCCGTTGCAAATCTCTGAGTCGCCAGGTTTCGAAAAGGCACCAGATGCGCTTGAACGGATTCACACTTTGGTCTAGCACCTCTGAGTCCACAGAAGTGGCTCAAGGCCACAGGCTGAACGGTAAAACAAAGGCAAGAGATATCAAAGGACTTGTGCCAACAGTCTCCACGGACAAATCATGGATCAGTAGCCGAAACAGAACTTATACAACAAGCGCAATGGTGGCACAAAAAACTGTTGATTCCAGACTTTGTATGACAATGAAGTGGGCTCCACGGCACCATCACAGCACCGCCTGCTGCTTGCGCCAATGCTGCATTGAAAGGCCCCTGCATTTATACAACAAGCGCAATGGTGGCACAAAAAACTGTTGATTCCAGACTTTGTATGACAATGAAGTGGGCTCCACGGCACCATCACAGCACCGCCTGCTGCTTGCGCCAATGCTGCATTGAAAGGCCCCTGCATGGGCTTCTCCCCAACTTCATCAGCCACAGCGTGCTGGTTGAGAGCGAAGAGACCTCACGGCCAAGCTTGGCAGGCGCAGGTGACTTTATCTTCATCTCAGCCGAGGCGCAAATCCAGAAGACCACGGACTGCGGATGCTGAGCAAAGTTCGGAAAATGCTTCCTGGCCCACAGTTGGAGCGCCAAAAGGGTGCTGCCTCAAACAAAATGCTGATGAAGCCAACGGATGTACATTCAAATCTTCCTACCAGTCGGTCTCAGGAATCACCGGTGCCAGGAATTTCAGAATAGTAGCCCCCCAACATTTGGACGAAAGGAAAAAAACTGAAGCCGAGTTGCTATAGAGGTGGCCCCAGAAATGTGAAACGAAGACGTGCACCGAGAGTCCATGAGGATTCAGCAGCTCAGAAAAAGAAGACTGCCTCAAATCAGAGAGCAAGGGCACTCGCATCCATAGACATCGCGGCAATAAGACAACCAACAGTTTATATTCCTAGATCAACCAAGTGTTACTTTTTTTAGTAACAAAGGAATTTTCCGGATATTTCAGTAACAAAGCCAAAAAAAAGTCACAAATCAGAAAAAAAAGTAACAAAGATGATTTGGTGGAATGTTCCAGGAAAAAAAGGTACAGTTGTGTGATGAGATTTTTGCAAATCTGGCTTCCGGGAAATTCCGCTACAATTCCGGGAATTTCCGTCACAATTCCGGGTATTTCCGTCACAATTCCGGGATTTTTTGTCACAAAATTTGGAACGCAACACTAAAAAACAAGCGAACATGGCTTCACAGGCAAGTACGTCATCACATTGCGCTGGAAATCCCTTAAGATCAAAAAAAGGAACAAATCCCAAAAAAGGTAACAAATCTCGAAAACCTGTTTTTCCCCTTTGTTACCTTTTTTTGTGATACTTTGGAGTGACTAGGTTCACATAATTTACAGCTAAGGGCTCTGAAGTAAGTGCAGAAAAAGCCCACATACAACGAGAATAAAACGATTCCATCCAAGTTTCAGGACTGCCGAAGGTATGGAGCGCTTGGAGTCCTGATCACGGGCTGCGCACCATCCAGGCTTTGACATCGGCGTCACCACGTACGTGTCCAGCGCGTACAGGTTAGGTGCTTGCTGGAACTTCTCTCCGGCCAAGATAGCTTGAGCATTGTCTTTGTTGAAGCTTGCCTAAACACTAAGTTGGATTTCAGGCTCTCGCCAATGAGAAAAAAGTGATACTAAGGACAATCAAAAAATAGTACATCAACGAAAAGGTGATATTACTGGCCTTGCCTTTGTAGCCGCGAAAAAGGGACAGGTTTTGGGAGGCCATGGCAGCATTAAGATCCTGGGGAAAATGAACTGCGTGCTGCAAGAATTGCATTCTAAAAAATGTGGATATACGGTAGTCGAAGCTCTGAGGAGCCTCTGCGATATCAAAATAGAAAACAGAACCCTTCATGACAAGAGACGCATTGTCTTGCCAACCAACCGCTTGCCAACCAACTGGACTTCACAAAGAGTTCTTCCAAATGCTCCAGCTGGCACAAGGCCATGCCCCGCAAGGAGTGCGGAACCACTCCTGGATCAAATCAAAATCAGTGGCTTAATAACTTCATTTCTCTGGAAAAGGGCAAGTATAAATTCCATTGCTCAGCATTTGTCTGGGTCCCGTACGTTTGTTAATGCTGTATGGGAAGATTCCTTATAGACCCTGTCGCTAGTTGTTCAATAGGGTAGACTGCATGGGATTTCAATGGAAGGCAACATTTTGACTGCACCCTCCCTGCTTGGTAGGTACTTGTGGGCCTCGGTAGTTGTCTGCAAGACACCTTCCAAAGACTCAACAGGAAGTGAACAATTGCCAGACCTGCAGGTTTTATACCTTGTAGAAGACTCAGGGGAATCTAATGAAACAACTTTATGAGTCTAGACCCAACGATCTGCACACCGTTGCAAGCCTACCGTCGTGCGCCAAAGGCCACGAATCATGACAAAGCCAGCATGAGCAGCACTTGGAAACTCAAACTGGCCGGTGCTTGGCCCTAAACTGAACAGATCAATGGTCTTGACCAGTCATCACACATATGGCTGAAAGGTAGGAGGGATTTGAATTAGCCAACACACACACACACACAAAAGCAAAAAAATCTCTGGGCACATGTCAAGTTTCTCTGCGACTGGGCTGATTCAGGTCTTTTATGAAAGTCATTGACGATCTTCGCAAACTGCTCCTGCCAACGTGGTGCCCCTCAGCATATGCAACACATCTTGAGCAGAACCTGCAAAGGCAAAAAACAACTTTCTTTTTGAAAGAACCTTGAAGGTTTTGACGCATCTTCTTCGACACCAGCCCCAGTGCTCTGAAAGGTTGGATCCCACAAATAATTTTGGAACTCAAACGCCACCATTTTGAAGGCTCATCCATCGACCCCTGATGATTCTGAACATGCGCAGGAACCAGCCTTTGTGATTCGCTGCTGCCCCGCCATGAGGTGTTGCAGCTCTTCTTCCGATAATCTCATCCCAAAGACCCGGGCCGCCTGCCTCGAAACTCTGCAACATCAACCAGAAGCTCGGGGGTTCATGGACCCTGCGGGTCTCCAAGGGTGAGGGGCCAAAAGATTGCGGCTCTTTGATGGTTTTTGTTTGCCGGGGCCTCCAGTGGTTTGCCTGCATGGAGGTTTACTTTGGTGATCCCAGGAGCACTTTCGTTTCATCCCCTGAAAATCGACAAGAGCACCTGGAAACAATTCTCTGTCAAACCAAGCGGCTTCAGCTCGTGCGCGTCCAAATCGCCCGAGCTGTCAAGATCGCAGCGCATGGCCACGAACTGTGGGTCCTGGAGCTTCTCTTGCAGGTCTGAAGCCACCTGGAAGCGTCAGAAAAGATATCAAATGAAAACCACGACCCATCAAACCTCAAAATTCCACGCCTGTCAAAATGGAACATGTGTACTAGATCAGAACTTGTATATATGTTCTACGTGCGCTTGGAGAATGAAGTACTGTAACCAACTTGATGGGGAAATTGCTGTAGGACGCGGGAAATCTTATCAGAAAGTCATCTACTTCTCTTGCCCTTAGCTGACATCATCTGACAACAACGTGCTGACATTTCACCAGGCCTGCAGTAACTCTGATTCCCAAGGTCTTTGCTCAGGGGAGGAGAAGCAAAAAGAACTCGTCACCAGAGTGCGTCCCAGTGCCTCAAGGCAACAGGGAAAATCGAAACAAGCAGCTGCTTCATAGCAAAAACTGGTCCAAAACACGGCCTAGAAACAGCAAATATCTTCCAAAGGGAGACAAACAATTTGGTACCCTCCTACTTCACATCTCGCCCAAGCAAACCCATGGTCAACCAATTTCAAGTGTGATCGAAAACAAATCAACTTTCACTGCCTACTCCTGACATGTCCTTGCTTGGCTCATCCGAGCATCAGATCGTTGCAGTGGGCGACTGTCGGCTTCTGAGCTCTGAGCCTGCTGGTAGCCTTCGCTGCCTGACGCTTTGGATGCACCTGCAAAGGATGCAAAGGTACGGCTAGACCAGGTGAAATTGCCCCACAGAAACGGCGTTGGCTTGGAGGTCAACCCAACCGTACCCTCTAGTTTCGCTGGTGTCCGTTTCTGCCATCTCTTGCTTTGATTCGATGAAGTCATGGCTTTCACCACGCCTTCGCGCTGCCAACGAGCAACATCTCCTGGGACGCTGCCCAAAGACAGGCAGGGTTCTTGAACAGCACTCGTAGCTTTTGAGTTAAAAGTCAACATGTGAGTAATCGCATGTTTTTTGAACCCGCAAGTTCTCTATCTGATATTATGTACATTATCCATATATAACCAATATATTGAGAATACACACACACACAAATCATACACACGCACACACACACATATATATATATATTTATTTATTATATTTTATGAATATATTGAAATGTGATCAGAAGTAAAAATGGCACAAGAGCTTTGGGGGAAGTCAAACGATGCTGAACAACATCGCATCGGGACCAGCGCGAAAGGCCATACCCACTGAGGGCTTGGAGTGTCAGCCCCTGTTCACAAACCTCATGTCTTTCCATTGAAAGTCACGCCTGGTTCCACAAAACCACTGCCAGCTGGCAAGGACCCCCGTGACGCGATGCTGGTTCCATCGCCCCTCCTTTGGTGGCATCACGCAGCTGCCGATCCAAAAGTCGTGGCAAATCCTGGAGGCGATCCAATCATCATGAATTTGAGGGTCAACCCACAGCTGCTGCAGGCTGTCATTTCAACCATTTCATTCAAAACCTATCAGGACCTCCATTATCCTGTGTATATATATATATATATATAGATATATCCAAATTGGATTCAAAACACCAGACTTGGATACCATCGATCCTGTAGCTTTGCCATGTTTTAGTTTCTGAGTTGCAGTTATTTATCAGCGTGGGAATGGTACAATGTAGACTTCGGAGCTGCACTCTACACAGCTCCTGGAGCGTGCTGCAAATGCAGCCCATCCATGCCACTGCCGGCAGCGCAGCCAAAAACTCAAAGGTTCTCCGCACTTTGGCGGCGTTGGAAATCTTAAACCTTGAGCATAGTGGCCCAGCGATTTGCTCACGGTAAACTAACCTCAAAGGGAAATTACATCATTTGTAGCTGCTTCACGCATAACAAAAGATGATAAACATCATATTCCAGCTTCCAGGATCTTCCAGATTAATCTGCCTGCAGGATATGATTGCAAGGTTCCACCTTGCACCTCAAACGGCACCTGGGACTGTCACAAAAGACAAAGGGAGCTGCCCACTTGCAGGTCACTAAACGCAACCTTGTCTTGGTTAGCTGAATGACCTGGATACATTTAAGTACACATGGCATATTGCATGCATTTATCTCCACATAGGTACCCATAGAGTTGAAGACACATGTAAATTCCTGATCAAATACACAATATAAAATCATATGCATATGCCCTGAAACAATTTCCTGATCAAATTCCTGCAACTAAAGTTATCTACGGAGAGTTGAGCCTTTCCCTCATAAGGGGGTTTCTGAAAATTGGGGACCCAACATGACTCATAAAGGATGATTTGGGGTTCCCCCATTTTCAGAAACACCCATATGCACATGATCAGCCATAAAACAAAATGATTATGACCTGGCCTGGACATGAACAAGGGGAATCTTGCCTGCAGCCACTTCTTCTGTGTGCTGGCAACATATGTGAAACGTTCTGGTGAGCCAACTGCGGCTTTAACTCAATGATTCGATTTCTAAACTGTGGAAGCCTTGTCTTTTGTGCTGCCGCTCTACCATCTACGATCATGTCAATGATCGGGGAAGAATGGCTCATCGGTCTTGGTCGGATCTACAACCCTGCTGAAGCCAGTTTCATAGTCTAACACTCAGTCACTTCACTGCCACTGAAGAACAATCGCATGTTTGTGCAGGTTGTATTCTTAGCACTTGCTTCAACGTGATTGGCGACAGTCAACCGCCTTCATCGATATTCATCATGGACGCCAACATCAATCATAATTAAGTCAAAAAAAACAAGTCTGCTCAACCAACATCAAACATGAGCAAGCACCATCAACCTTCATGATCACCATGATTCTGAACCCTTCTCACCCTCCTGCCCTCCTGGCAGCCCAAGTGACTCCAGAGGCCAGACTCATGGCGTTTAACCTGTGGGTGACACAGGGGTGATGAAGCATAGTTATTGACCCTCTTTCACCCTGGTCCATCACACTAGTATAGTCAGGTGAAAAATGGTGAATAACTCTGATTCATACATGGTGTTGACTAGATGATATGAGTATCTAATGTTTGCCTTAAGGTCAACAAAAATGATAAGTGTATTCTCGTCTTGCTTTTTTTGGTTGTTTTTTTTTCTCAGGTTTGGTGCATAATCATTTTGATGAGTTGATTATGAATTTAAGTTTTATTGTTAGAATAAAATGCCAGATCCTATGACTATTTGTATACTGAATACTACCATGATTACGATAATAACGGTTGTAGCTCAAGTACATATGTGTGTATGTTCATATAGTAGTGATTGCTGTTGCTCCTCATCGTGGATAGACACAACACACCAAATATGGGTGATGAAGGACTCACACAAGTGTGTTCAACATACATGTATATGATTGTACATGTACATGAATGTCTGTAAGTATATGTATCAACTCCAGGACACAAACAGGATCACATTTCGACATCATTATTACTCATCATTCCCCGGAACCATCTTGACATCCAAATCTGAAAGTGGATTTCTGATACTGAGTGTAGAATACCTGGTTTGTGGCAATATGACTGTCCCCTTTTGCAGGGAACCAACCAGAAATGCAACCATTGCATTGCGTTTGAGTCTCATGTTCTGTGGATGTTGTTCTGGGTCGACATGATGGACAGCCTAACAATTGGCTCTACAACAACTGCTGCCGACAATGACTTGGAACTGTACTCAGCACTTAGCACATCCGAGCAGGTGTACACATCGTACCCGTCCCTACAAATCTACATATTCACCAAAAATATCATATAACATATTAATGGCAAAGACCTTACAACGATTGGATCCCACTTCATGCAAACCAGGTAGTCTATGACGAGAATTCATCATGAACCACCCAGCCATCTGGACACAGCTCCGACCAACTGAAAGGTATTGCTTTTCTACTAGGTCTTTGAAGCGGCGGTACCATCATTCTCCATTGTATTTCCTATGTTTGTCGCATAATATCTCCATAAAACTGGTGCTTAAGATTCACCGATGCCCAAATGTCCCTAACCTGGCATACCCTAACAAATTCTGGATTTCCCATTGGAAACAATTGTTTGTGGGATTGCTTGGAGAAGGTGCTAACTCTAATGGTAAACTTATGCTGGTGGATTTGAGGGCCACCCAGATTCCAGCTGTGATGCGCTCCGTTTAGAATATAGGACAAGAAGTTGTTTCAATCTCTTGTCAAACTTGGTGAAGCAACTGGCAGCAACTGGGGCACCGCCAACTTGTACAGAAGAAAGGGTCATAAGAATCTCGTCTATCTCTATCATCCAGCTGGCTGTTACCATTTCGGGGCCACTGCTGGTACCTCCTTGGCTCCCCCAAGGCTCCTTCCAGGGATCCCCCGTGGCCAGCGGCGCAGCGCTACGCCACCAAGCAGCGCGACGGCCCACTCTGGAGAGACGCGCTTCTCAGGATCGACTTGCAGAAATCCCGGCAGCGCCTGGCCGGTCGCAACGGCAGCAGCTGCGACTGGGAGAGCAATGGTCAAAGCACTAAGGTTGGTGGGCCAAGGCTCAGTTGACATAGTCTATACGTAGGGTACCAACTAGGCTATAAAATGGTAGAGGATGGTGGAAATCTAGGGTGAATACCACTTATGGTAGATGTATAATAAGATATAATAAGTATAGTCGTCAAGTGGCGGGTCTGAATCAACTTATAACGGTTGGGGGCCGACCGACCGAGTGCCATAAGAACTTGGATAGCAATGGTTCATATGCCAAGATTTGAGCCAGCACTCCTTGGAAAACCATTGTGTCATGTTGTTCCAGCTTGACCATGAGCGAAGAAAACCCTGTTGCAACAGTTGTTTGTAAGTACTGACCAAGGTTGTATAAGTGTATTGTCCTGATGAAGTAACCACAGGCTAGTTTCGTTAGCTAATGGCTAATGGTTCCATTTCACCAGCCAACAGCTCAGTTTCACCAACTTAAACTCGAAAAATGAAACCTGTTCTTTGATAAATAAAATAAAACTGGTTAAGTTAGTGAAAGGCTAAGCTTAAAGCTCCCTTGGCCATCTTAGTGAAGCATGACCTTAGATCATCTTAGACCACCATCCACAGCTGAAGAGTCAAGCTGAAGGCCATTGCCCCATGGCCTGTAATTCTGGACGATACTGCTATGGCAGGACATCACGAAAACGTACCACTACAGAACCAAAGAAATTGTTACAAAGCACTATGTTCTAAAGAAACCATATGAAACCATGGGAAACCACCTATAAATGGCTATATTTGTCCGTTGCCAGGTTCATCTAGCAGGGAGGAAGTGAGCAGTACCGACTGGATTTACACTTGATCAAAGGGATGTACAATGAGAGATGAGAGGCATACCCATGTTTGTTGGAAGCACTACTCCTACTCCTACTGCTACCACTGCTACTACAACAACCATTTCAATCAATCATCTCCTTTATGAACCCACCTGCCAGGGTTCTTTCAGGATGGGGCTGCCCAACCAACAGTTTGCGGCCACCTATCAGCAGCTGAAGTACCTCATCCGCTTTGGTGATCATCACAGTGGTCCTGTGTCAGGGGCCCCTAGAAGGCTCCGTGGTCGATGTCTTTCAGGGGCGAAAGTGGAAGAAACCTCCAAACCACGATTTGTTCGAATAAATGATTATTGTTTGACATGTTTTTTCGAATAGATGTTGGCTCACAAATTTGGATGACATGAATATTGAGCACTTAGAAGTTGTATGCTTACTGGTGGTTCCTTAGTCTGAAGAAACACACCTATGTTTGTTCTGCCTCGCCAGTGACGCTGACAGATCTTTGGACCAATCTTGTGTCTACAAAACGGGTTTGTGTGTGTTTGCGTTGTCGACAAATTAGTGTGTGGGTGTGTGTTCCTGCAGTTCCAGAAAGACACAGGTTGAGAATCATTAGCTTGTCCATGAACTTGATGACAGATCAGAATCAACCCAAAGGTCAGTTCCAGAGCTTTGCAAGTCCATAACTTCCATTAACTTCCACAGGGTGGGGATGCTTATAGCTAAAAAAGTTGGTGAAGATTCGCCAATGAACCATGGTTGTACCTACCACAACTGGTAGTTCCCCTAGGGGGCACCCCACCAGTGCGTCCCGCTCCTATCGATCAGCAGTGCTGCTGACACCAAATAGAGGTCCATCTTCCCCACCTCAATGGAGCTCCGTGGCCATGGTGTGGTGGCCCTGATCACCAACCTGCCTAGGCTGATCAGCCTGTGGGGAAACTGCTGGTGACTTGGGGGGTGCACCAACACTTATCACTAGTGACTTGTCATTTATATACTACTAAGTAGACGGTATAATAGATACCCCCAAATATATGGGGAAACTTGCATTATATCATCTATAGACAAAACAAACTGAGTGATGGTTTCATGAAGACCAATGAGGATGTTTTTAACCAATAAGCACGGTGAGTTTCATGACAGCTTGTGGAACATCATCATATACATGTTAACAAAATGTCCAGGTCACTCGGAAAGTGATTTGTCACAACGCTAATGCTGGGTCGCTCGGATGGTACTCTTCCGACTCTGAACTTGCCAATCCCTGGGTGCAAAAATATCTCAACCTTCGGACTTTTTGGTTGATTTTCTGTTGTCAAGTCATGTCTCTGGGAGTTGCCGTGTCTAATGTCCAGTTAAATGTGGACGATGTTGGGAAGTAGAGTAGGTTAGTAAGGAAAATTGTGTCCGTATGCTATCACCAGTGAAATCACAATGGGTCGCATATGTCATGAATCATATGTTCATTAGACAGGTCGCGTTGCCGCCATGCCATCTGTGAAGTTACTACTATACTCATCTCTGGAGGGCCGCGACCATGGCAAAATGATAGCCATCTTTGTTTGCAATCTTGTGAAGCCACCTGGATGGACAGTTGGCGCCATTCTCAGATTTCCGGTACTTCCAAGTGAGCAGAACATCAGGGGTGTGTAGCACATGAAGTCCGATTGGTCCCGTGTTGTGCAAACAAGAATCATGGTTTAAAAGTGCTTTTCATGGCTATCACTGGATAAATTGGCACAACCATATTAAGATTATCAACACTGTGGGCCGATTTCCAAGCATGTTATGAACAACATTTGTGCATTGGAGATACCTGAGGATACCCATGAATCTAGTTGTGGTCTGTAAAGCTGCTAGTGTAGTTTATCTGTTTGCTAATCAATATGTATGTCTTTCTAGCATGCGCCTAGGTGTGTATAGATCTGAGTAGATTTGGTATACATACACTTGACATGCTTGAATATATCTACACCTCACGTTCGCCGATTCTGAAGTGGCTTATACCCACACTGAAATGCCAGCAGCACATTTTGAAATAAAGCTCATGACTCGTGACGCATTGGATGATTCTTCATGAGCCATCCTTAAATCCTTCAAGAATACCACAAAACAAGAAATCCACAGAAATCCTTGAACTATCGGCCACAACAAACAGGTCATGATCTTCAAATCCTTTTAGCCGCCTCCCACGCGAACGCGAGACCCGCAGCTGGATCCACAATTTCGATGGTGAGGATCTGAGCGACCCCACTGTGAGTTCCACCAAGTCGCGCACATCCTCACGGCCACGTGCGACAAGTCGGAGGGTAGTTGGAACAGTCGAACCCAGCAGCTTTGCGCATAGAACATGGTGACTATTGGCCAATTAGTGACGAAGGGTGGTGAGTTTAGCCCATTAGCGTTCCCTCTATTATCGGTCAACTCACAATCATCGTTCAATCACAGAATCATTCATGATCAACCATCATTCAACCATGATTGTCATTTTGATGAACCATCGTTTTCATGTTTCATGGTATTTAACTATGATCAATCAACCGTTAAGACATCGACCTTTTAATGCTCTTGAAGCTTCAATTGCTTGGCTGGTCAAACATCTCTTGCTGCAACCCAAACCTCCGAGAATCGCACCATCCACTTGCTGCCGTCCCTTGATACGTTGCCCACGTATCACAACGCCACGGGTTTGTTCAGCAACGACCCAGCTTCGCTATGAAACCCATGTGTCAACTGCATCCCGTAGCCAGTGGCACCTCGCGGTAGAGCTCGAATTGCACCACTCGCATGTCTTGCTCTTGGAATTGGCGCTCCTGAGTCCAACCGCACAACAAACTCAGAGGAGGATTGCCTTCACTGACTTGGTAGTAGAATGATTCACAGCAATGTTGGATCCGTATATCAATGGACCTAAATTGGTAGGCAAATCACAAGCTTTGTATAACTAATGGTGATTTATGATTTATCACTATATTTATAGAATAATTAATTTACATGAATGGGTTATGCAAAAGGATTTCTGCAGATTGGCGCGCACGTATGCATCTAGTATCATCTTATCGTCTTATGTACAAACAACAAGTTCACATGGGTATGGTAAGCACAGACATAAGCATGCATTCAAACTACGTGCATAACACTTTGTCCGTCATGACATGTAATTACTGGTACAAGCACACATTGCAATTGCAGGAAGGCATCTGGTGGTCTCATGAAATAGGGAACGCCCCATAGCATGGTATCAAACCAACCAGTTTGGGGTCCCCCATTTTGAGAACCCCCGATCTGCATCAGCATGGCATGTCTAATTGCAACGGTGAGTGCAATCCTTCTTGTCTTATCGAAGAGTCAGCTGCAAAGACCGATGCTTCCACCTAAACGAGTTGCTACCGAGCCCCAGTTGGGTTCCCATTCCCTGCTGATTCTCATGGATTTTTGGGCCACTTGCTGCTTAGTACACGCGGTTCCAACCTACCAGTGACCGTGCTGCGTACCTGCATCAAGCGTTTGTCGAACATGAAGTTCTTCCGGTTGTACTTGTAGAGCGCCTGGCTGCCGCGCTGCCAATGGTACTGGTTGAGCACATGTTGTTTCCGATGCGCCCAATGACCTGGGAATTCTGTAGCGCTGCATGGGGGCTGATCAAGAATGGGCAGTCTGGCAGTCAGAGTCAATGATAAGCATTGATAAGATAGACAACCGCACCTCAGTGACTAGTGGCTAGAGTTTATTCTAAGCTGCTATGAACCCCATCAATGATGCTGTTTAACCATCCAGGCTGCATATCCATATAGTTTATAATATTTATAATCTACTTGAACTGGTTGGTTATCTCCTTAAACTGGTTGTGATACGAAGTGTTAAAACTGGTTGTAGTTTTCATTTCCGGACAGCGAACAATTCTCTTATTATAGTTATCGATTGTTATTCACCAAGCATCCAAGCTAACCGGGATCTGTTTGTTCGGCCAGCCTATCGCACCCAGGTTCTCAAGGACCAAGCCACGATCGACGCTTTTTTCGACCGCGCAAAGCGCACTCGAAACACGCTACCAAAGCGCCATGGCTACGCTTCACCTGCGCTCAGTCCTCCAGAGGGTTGCTTCCCACCTGCGACCTAGGTCGGCCAAACGAGAGTTCACTGATTGCCTTTCCGCAACTATGTCTACAAACATGGTGAGTTAATCTGGTTGGTGGTTGAACCACCCCTATAAAACATATTAGGCAACCAAACAACCAACCATTTGACGATACAGTACTAATACTAGGGAAAACACAAAATGTGAAAAACCACCAACTAGTCATGGTTAATTGATGGCTACCAGTGGTGAGTAATAGTCAACTGATTGTTCATTCATGGTTTGTCACTAAAGTCTGGTTAGTGGTGAGTAATGGTTAACGTAGTGGTGAGTAATAGTCAACTATACTGGTTAACGTATGAGTAAATGATGAGTAATAATATGATAGTCAAACAAAATGTGTACTGCAGGTTCATAGTGGTGAGTAAGAGTTGTCCCATGGTTGATTGATGGTTGATAGTGGCAAAATTATGATCAATGCATGGCTAATTCATGGATCATAAGAATGGTGACTGGTGGCTCATAGCGGATAACAATTGTCCACCATGCTTAATGTAGGCAAAGCAATGGTTAGGAGGGATGGTATGAAAACAACGGGTACCCTCAACAGTCCTACGAACATCATCTTTGATTAGAAAAATCCAATATCTTAAGGGTACAGCATTTAGTAATTTGATGATATTTGATGGATGATGTACCTTCCAATGTGATGGTCAACCGTAACATCCCCTGATTCTCATTGATTCCCTAGCTGAACTGCCAGGTCCATAGGGTCTAAGACCTGATGAACAACTGATCACAGCATCAACTCAGCAGCTCATCTGCCAGAAAGCCCAAGCCCAAGCTGAGAAACACTTGTTACCATTGGGGGGCCCTGATCAGGGTGACCAGTTCCGAGGGAAACCAAACCTGTCCACGGTCAGCATTGACCTGGCAATCCTTGGACCCTGGCAAGCATCTCTGGAGAAAGTGGACTAAGTTCGAGTGGTAAAGCTACCAATGTTTGAAAAAAAACAATTATTTGGTTGACCCAAAATATACCAGAGGATGGTTCTTGGCCAGCATTTGTTTGAAAAAAACAATCCTCTCTCTGTCTCGCTCTATCCCTGCCAAGTGTACCCACTACAAAACAACAAAAAAAAGCGATTCTTCAGCAATACGGAAACCCTGTTGACCTGATGGGGCTCCACATGTGGCTCATCCCAATGGGCGAACCATGGGTTGTTGCTACAGTGACATCAGTGCTGCAGCAGCCGCCGCTTACCTTTTTGTCACGATGGAGGGGCCACATTGCCACCACAAACTCGCATCTTTCTAAGTGTCCTACTGTAGATGTTCTTCTTGGTGTTTTGAGAGATGTTCACTGAATGGTTCCAACATGCACGTGCATGAGCATTCAAGCATAAATCTGCAGAGAAAAAAGAGATACAACAGCATCGATGACCAAACACATTTGCTAATTGATGTTCCGGACTTGTGAGCACATTTCGATGTGAACTGACCATATCTTCAAATGGGAGCACATGGTCAAGGATTTTTTGACAAAGTACTGATGCACATCATGACAAATAGTGTTTCCATGGGCAATGACAGTCAATGCAGCATCCCAAATTGCTGGATCCGAAAACGTTTGCTGGACACACCACTCTAGATCTGATGTTGAAACAGTGATACAAATCAGAGCCCAATGACATTGCCTTGCCCTGTCCGTGGATTGTCACCGTGAAATCTGAAATTCACTGCCTTGCATACACTGTATCTTTGCATGATATTCTAAAGAACCTTTAAGGCTTGCTGCATAGACATGCATATAGATGCCTTCCAATGATCTACATGTTCTGTTACTTGTACGCCTTGAACCGGACGCTTATCGAATCGCCGGCGGTTCCAGCTGCTGTTGAGGCTGCTCCTGGAGACAACGACTCCAACAGAAAGTATCAGAAAGTAAGAATCCTGAAGAGCAGCCAAATGGTGTTTTTTCTAATAGGAGAACCCAAAGCTATGTCCAGTTTATCACCATGAATGGTCAATAAGCTGGATGATAACTGGGGGTACCCCCGTTTTGAGAAATCAACAGCTGATCAATAGGTCTGGATGTTGTGGACTTTGGAACTACGTATCCTAATGACGTAACACCTCCAGGCACAACAACAGTAACCCTGAAAACTGAGGTTTCATGTGTGCAAGCCCCGCCGGGTCCTTCTTCTTCCGGGCTCCTTGGCTATACCATCTCTGGTCTGATCAGGACTGAGGCAAGACGGCTCATCAAAGCCAGCCATCTACGTGCACATACGAGAGCTCAACCTGTCTTATCAAGATTCCTCCAGGTCAGTGCCAATTAACGAAGCTGTGTATGAAATTATCGCATCTCCAATTGTTCAATAACTGTCAATTACTCAATGACTCAATGATCATCTGCTAAAATGCCAACCCTGGATTAGTAGACACCTGCTTGATCATGGAATCGGGGGTATCTTGCAAAGGCCTTGGTTTCCAATACAAATGTTACCTCCTCACTTTATAAACCAATGGAATTTATTAATCCGGCTTAACAAAGAACTGTTCATCTGCAAAGCTCCGCAAACAAAAGATGGCACCTCCCAACCGCAGCTGTCGTTTCGAAAGGACCAGCTACTCATCCCACCGCAGCTGGGGTCATGAACACTTGGAAATGGATAGTGGCGAATATGTTGATGATTCAGGAGGGGGATGTGATACAAGTTCAGGAGGGATGTAAAAACTTGGAGATGGGTAGTGGCAAATCTATCAAGTTCACAACATCCATGAAGCTCTGCAGGGTACAATCCATGGTTGGTCACATGTCAGGTTTACCGCTGAACGGAAACGCCGAGAGACGTCCCTGGATGATGGCTTTTCGAACATCCGCAATATGTTCCAGCACTGCCTGGTGCCATGTGCTTGGCCGTGCAAGTGTCTGCTGATCACAGGATGTCAGGGGTGAATGGGCCTGAAACTTCTCAAATAATTATGTGGTTAAAACGTGTTGAAATCACTGAGCTGGCCCTCATTGCCGTTGGTTGAACACCTGAAATTCTTCGTGATATGTAAGTTGTCAACTGCCAAGTAGCACATAGTAGCACCATGTATTGACCACAAACGCTTGTGGATCAGGAAATTCTAGGCGGAAACCTGTGGCCATGCCAATTTGACTCACCGAGGTCCAGTCTTATCCCTGGAGTACCGTGGAGCTTGGCAAATATTCAATAGCAATACGACATATAGGAAGAACAATAGTATTAGCAATTATTAGCAGTAGTAATAACAAATGATAACAGCAGTAGTAGTAATAATCCTTATCAACAGCAAAAAGAACAGATGCTGTTCTGATTATTCCTCCTGCTACTACAGGTACGATGACAAGAAAAACAGAAACACAAGCGTTCGGAACACCAAACGGGAGGAGATCCAACCAACCAATTAATGTCGAGTTTGGACGCTGTTTTGGAGATCTCCAGCGACAAAAGTTATGCTGGAAAATGGGAGACTTCCGGTTAGACTTACTTCTCTAAAGATGCCGATTCCTGTGCTGAAAAAAACCTTGTTTTTTGGAGGCTGTGGGGTCTTCCCCATAGTGGGCTGAACAAAGGCAAGAAACTTGGCCCAGATCTGCCACTCTTGTCACTTTACTCGCATGTTTCTTTGACATTTCCAGAGCTTCTGTTATCAGCTTACAATTCAGATCAGTGCGTTGTCGATTCCTGGAAGTCATATCTCCTTTTTCCTGCAGCCGTTGTATATAGGATCGTACTCCTATCAAACCCTCAGCCCAAGGCTTGAAACCACCCAAAGGCAACCAAAGAACCAACAATCCAACCTACAAGCACCAGTCAATGAACCCACCAGCCGTGCAACCAGTCATCCATCTAATCTAACCTATAAGGTAGGCCCCCCGGAAGTCATAAGTTGGCTTAGTTCAACTCCCTTGAACTGGTAGAATTCACCCCAGTTAGTTGTGACCGCCTTGTACAACCCAACCTCTAAGCACCGGTCATCCCACCCGCCAGCCATCCAACCATCCAACCAGTCATCCATCCAACCTGCAAGCCATCCATTCCAACACCTCCCATCAGCGACCATCAGCGACCCGGTGGCCCAACGGTGGCGCCTCGCGCCCGGTGCGCTCCTTGGCACTGCACCTGAGCGGACAAGGCCCTGGATTGGTGAATCCTTGGTGGGTTGGGACTTGGTAGATGGTTAATGGTGGTTTATTGATGGTTAATAACTAAGAATGGTAGAGAAACTAGTAATGGTTAATACTGGCTAATCACGAATAATGGTTGGTTCATGATAGAGGATCAAAATGACTAAGAATGATGGTTTAACAACTAGATATGGTTAATATCATGATTTGCAATGGTTAACAGTGTTTAATGATAGGGCGAGTAAAAACTAACAATGATGGTAAAACAGTTACGATATTGTGGTTTCTCAAGCCATAGGGAACCCCCAAAATGGTTGGTCTATTACTAAAGTTGGTTCATGTAAAGCATGATTTGGAAGCACTTTTGTTTTGAGAAACTACCATGGGGTAGATGGTGCATAATATCCATCAATAGCACTTCAATGGTGGCTAATGAATATTTCAGACATGTTGATTTCAATGACTACAACTCAAAATGGTTTGTATCAAAAGCTGTAACTCAAATTTGTGAATAATTATCAACAACCATAACTCACAAAAAGCAGGGAAGCACAGCAACAGCAATACTTGTTGAGTTCTAAGCCGCTACAAGCTGGGCTCCCACCTGCTCAACCGAAGCTAAGCACCCCCAGGTTCAGCTAAGCGACTGGAAGACCAGCGGAAGTTCGCAGCCCTTCTTCAACCGCCAAGGACTTTCAGGCATGTCATAGAGCCTGAGCTTCGCAGCGGTCAGCTCCAGTGGGTCAGGGGTAGGGGAAAGGGAAGCGGGAAGCCGCAACTGGGTGAGCTTCGAACGGCACTTGGTCACAGTGAAAGTTCCAACCTTTTTGGTGAGATCCCAAGTTTCAAATTGAAACATGCCTGGATGTTCTGGCATATTTCGCTCACGATTCTTCTTGCTCGGTATTAGCATCACTTGCCACTACTTGTCGGTTTGAACAACACCCTGCCGTCATCGGCCCCCTTCCGTGGTCGGAACTTGTCCAACAACTCCTCCGCTTTGTCTTTGCCTGGAAGCCGCAGCTAGATCGGCAGGCAACCACCGGTACACCAAAAAGCGAACTGTAGGGCTATGAAAAACAAAGCGAATGGAGTACACATGATGAATATATTTGCACGCATATACAACACAATTGAATGAATACATGTATCGATTGTTGGCTTTTGCACATGATATTGTTCTTGGATACCAAATTGGCTTTTCTTGGGTTAGATGACTATCTCTGTATACATGTGATTTTGTCACTGTTACCAAGTGCTATGCAGCCCACAAACCCTGGATTCTTATGGATTCTTGGCGGTGGACAGCCCTCCAAGCATTTGCTTCCACAAGATTCAATCAACTGCACGGCGGGTTGCCATCCCTTCAGAACTGGTTACGTGGTTGAACCACCCCTATGAAACAGACTAGTCAACCAACCATTGTTAGTAACTATCAGGTAAAATAAAAACATGTAAATCGAATCACACCACCAAATAGTAGTTGTTTAGCCACCAACATCCACCAACTAGTACTTGTCAATCAAACCACCAGCCGTAGAGAAATGACCAGCCACGCTGGTGCAACAGCGCTGGGACAGCAGCAGCTTTTCTTCCAGCCTCCCGAGGGAGCTCTGTCCATCCTGAGCATCAGTGGGAGGTGTAACCAAGCAATCACAGTAGCCAACCAATGATTGAGGTTACCCCAACTATATGGTGGTTTCTCAGAATAGGGGACCCAAAAAATGGTTGGTTTAGTACTATAAATGACTAGCAATGGATGATTTGGGGGTACCCCTATTTTGAGAAACACCCATATAGGATACTATAGGTGTATCATCCAACTATAGGTTACCATAACCCAAGTAAGTGTGTAGTACCAATGATTGAGTGTAGTTGGTGGATTATCACCCAACTATAGGTTACTGAGGGGTATCACTAGTAAAGCAACTATCTAGGATACAGGTAAATCAAACACCCAACTATAGGAATCATGGAAAACCAAGCAAGATAAGCAAGTGCCATGGGAGTATCCAGGCAACCATGGAAAACAAATCACCCCACAAATGGGAGTCTTCTCTCTGAAATGGCTTGACAGCTCGTAGTGTCAGTTCTCAACATCACAACGTTCTTAACAGCCACAGGTCGTTTACTTCTGTGGGCCCACACACGCGACTAGGGTTGGTATAATATGTTCAGTGTGAAACAGGGGCTACCACAATTCCACGCAGGGTTCTTTTGCAAGCATCGCAACCATCACATAAAGCAAACAATGTCAAATCTTTTGAAACCATGGTTTTTACATGCTTTTACCATAGAGTCCCCAGGAAAAACCATGGTAAAGACACGTAACCCAACGTTGAAACCCTTCTCACTGCGTCATTCCTGGAACTAATGTTGGTCAGGGTGGTGCAGTTGAAACTCGAGGGGCAACACGAGCTACCCATGCAAGGTGGGACCACCCGAATGATGAGCGGGTTGACAAGCGGTGTTTCTCAATATACGCAACTTACGGAACCCCAAAAACTCATGGCCGATAATAGGGGATTATGAGCAATAATAGGGGAGAAACCAGAAATGCTTGGTTGATTACTGTAAATGATTTACATGAAAGATGATTTGGAGGTACCCCCCATTTGGAACCAGCATTTCACTATAGTTATCTCTACCATACCTGGTGGTCTAGACCCTGCAAGGACAACGTGGCAGTCCGTTGCGGCAGCCGCTGTTTTCCAAGGCTCTTGGTCAGGATCACTGACAAATTGACCCCGGAATCGACCAGCCACTTGATGCCCTGCCCACTACGGAAGCTACCGGGAGACTTCATCATAAGGGTGGCTGCGTATGACAGGGTGATCTCCTATAGGGTTACTGTAAGTAGCAAAGAAAACTCATGAGTCTGGAATCGCGCTGCAGGTTTTTGACAGAAAACATACATCAACAAAATTTTCCCCGACACTTGATGTAAGAAGCTATGTGCAAATATAAACGCATATTTACATTTATACATGAAAGAAATGTTATATATTATATAAGAAACAATAAGCAAACAGCAATAGACAAGTATATAAATACATCAAATATGTAATCATATATGGATTCATATGATCATCCCTCAGCTGTTCAAACCATCTCCGTTGTTGAACCGAACCACGGCCGACAGGGGACCTGGAGATCAAAGTTGCTGAAGGTCGTGGAGCCGTCCACCAGATAGAAGAGCTCCGCCAAGGTGCCTGGAGCAGTGATCACCAACGGCCTTGAGGCCGTTGGAACCCGTGGAAAACCTCGTGAAAACCGTGGTGAAAACAACGTGAAACAACCAGTTGCACAACAAAAAATCTGCTAATTGCCGTTGAAACAACACCAGTCGCACAACGAGTTCTGATCATCACCATGGAAAAAACTGATCATTAGCAAGGGAACCACCCATGAAAACCATCAGTCAGTTAAACTTCCAGCAGTTCTTTATGGGTCTAAGTTGGTCACCCAAGCAACGAAAGAAAGTCCACCGGTTGATCCAAGTGGCTGCGATGTCGGACGTAGGCCGTGACGATCTTTGTCATCTGCTTCAACTCCCGTCCTTTACCTGGAGCAGTTGTCAATTGGTTGAATGGTTGGTAAATGGAGGTTGGTAGTTTTTATACGGCTCTATATGTTGTGATGAATGAGTGACAATTGATGGCTTCATATGGTTCTATATGGCTTTAAAGGGCTTTTCGATGGCTAAGGGATTTATAAGGGTTATAATGGTTGATATGTGGAAAGGGTTAGTAATTGTTAGTAATGGCTACAATTATTAAGGGATTTATAGGGGTTGTGACCATCAATAATGGTGATTTAATGGTTGATATGTGGAAAATGATGGTCAATACTAGGTGGTTTATAAGGGATTTGCATAATCTATAGGGGTTAATGAATGGTCAGAAAATGGGGGTTCATGTTTTTGTATATAGCTAATTGGTGGCGAATAATAGGTCGGTGGTAAGGGATCTTTAAGAGTTACAACTACCCCCATAAAACCCCATACTAAAGCCTCCATTATCAAAATAAATGACTAATGGTTGTGGGTCAAAACCCCTTACCCCAGGTGTACCATCATTAACCATTGTTTTCCCTTGGAGTTTGTTGATTAGTAAGTTTCTATCTCCCATAAAATTGGTTCGTCAACTGCTTGACCCACAGCCTAATCACCCTCAACAGCATTGATCAGTCCAAGCTGGTATCAGGTTGGAACCCACGAGGGCAGCTCAACGGCCGCCTTTGGCTTTGCCGGTGCCCGGCAAGTCCACCAAGTAGAAACTGCTCTCGCACCTGGGGGTGGCGCAGGGTTACCCTTCGTGAATGTCACAACAGGGGATCCCCAGGCGTCGCCTGGTCTGTTAACCTGGTGCCGAATCAACCTGGTAGTGAACCAATGTATATAATTATCTACATCTAAATAAGTATGTATAGAATTATGTGTGAAAGATACTTACAAAAACATGTGGGTCAAATCCCTGACCTCGTGAACATCCAGAAAAAAATGCCGCCTTCAGAAGCCTCAACTTCTTGGGAAGTTCACCCTACGAAGCCCGTGGCAGAGCCCTTGTGTGGAGCCCGTGCCCTGCCGTGCCCCGTGCCGTGGCCCTGCTTTCCAGGCACAGAAAGTGGTGGATCAGCTTGGTGTGTCCAGGATGCTTGGAGATGGTCGACAACTTCTTGCGATTGCACCTGGGATGCAGCTGGGGCAATGGTTGATGTGGATTGGCCAACAATCAGTATACATATAGTCAATCTACATGAAACATTGCCAATGATTGTATGATTATGCAAATTATGCAATACTGATTATACATAATTACTGATTATCGTTCCAATTGCAAATTATGAATAAGCTTGGTTCCATATTATACAAATGGCTTAACATTGGTTGACATTGCTGAACTGTAACCAAGCAAGAATCAATAGGAATCAACATGAACAAACCTGTTGATATAGTAATTGTTGATACCTCATGTTTTTTTTGCCGTGACTTCACCTCAAAAATGCATGTTGGCTGACATTGGTCACCATGTGTCAATGACTAGGTGTGGCCCCGGTGCTATTCTGAGAAATAACACGGCAACTCGATCCAGAGAAGAAACACTTGAATTGCTATGAATTCACCATTGAATATCGTCATTATAGCCACTGTTGGTTCCGAACCATTATCAAATATTCATGATCAAATGTTCCATGTGGTCCGTACTGTTGGTTCTTAACCATAATAATGGGCATATGATATTTGATTGCTGGTTCTTGGCCAGTGCAAAGACAATTTCCTACACCAACCATTGCAATTTCCGGCGCGTGATGTCCACGTCCCGGTGTTTGCATCGCCACTTGCTGGACATGAACGAAGCCACCATCAGCAACTCTTGGTTTGGGGATGTTTGCCAAGCAGTTTGACACCTCCCCAGTAGCTATCAACATCCCTCAGCTATGGGTATGTTGGCTTAAGCACGAAAACAAGTCTTAGGTGATGTTTGTGAATTCTATAAGCCTACCCTGGTTTACCACACTGACGAAGTTTCATCCACAAGCAATATGTTTTGTTGGCTCAGTGTGATGTCTACTAGGAAGCCAGGAAGCCAACCTGCCTGGAAAGATAGCCCACCAGCTAGCTAATCTTTAACCCTCGAACACTAGCTATGTCAACCATTAATTCCATCATGTAGGTTTCCGGCAGCATGCCAGTAACCAGGACTGCGCAACGAATCAACGAGTCGTCCCAGCTGCAAGAAGTTCAGCATTGAGCTCTTGCCCACGTTGGATTGGCCGAAGAACGCGAACTCGGGCTTTCGCACATCCTCTGGTGGACACTGACCTCAAGCTGGTGGCGCTGGGCTGGTTGGCAGAGCTGGAATGCCCGGGAGATGTGAAGGTCTTGCTTTTTTTCCTGCTGATTTTTGGGGAAAAGTGTGGGCAAACAGAATTGTACCACATTTCACGTGAGTTGTACGCATGTTCAGAGAGTTCATATATCTTATATCTTCACTTCGATGACCTTGCACTCCTATGTCTTCAATGCATGGATTTGGCTGGACAAAGCTTCCGTGTCAGTAAGGGCGCTAACAACGGTGGGAACTCTTCTTGTGGCGTTTTGCTGAACTCAAAATCTCCATTGCACCAATTGAGACTGTGGCTTCGTCCAAAAGCGGTGGTGTACCTCCCAGAAATGGCGTCCTTTTGCCTACTTAATATTAAGAACTTTGATGCTTTGTAGGTCCATTTATCGACAAGTCCATATTCTGACCATGCAAAAAGAAATCAAGGAAGGGATTCCACGGTCAGTCCTGTCCGGGCGCATCAACAAGAACCAAGCGAAAATACTTATATTTGTTGTGAAACATATGTGCTCCTTGGAAATTTGGGGGATCAGCCCCCCAGCACTTTCCGTCAGCTTGAAACCATTGCATCAGCCATGGCTGGCGCTTCGATCATCCACGTGTTTTGGAAACTGTCTGTTAAACGTCATTATGTCAACCAGTAGCCATTGCTGACAACCATTGGTGAACAGAGAGGTATATTATATGCACACATATCTGGTTGGTGGTTATAACCCTTCTGAAACACATTAGTCAATCAGCCAACCATCCCCAAATACCAGGGAAATAAAAGATGTGCTGAGCCACCAACCAATATACACTTCATCACATGCGATCATTCGACCATGGGAAATGCCCTGACTTTGGAGGACATCTCAGCAAGGCGACTGTAGAAGAAGGAGCGTTGAGCTTCACCAATTCCTGGGTGGTGGTTCAGCCACCAGCTGGCTGAATGGATGAGGTATGCATGGCTTGGAAGTTGCTGACGGCTAATGTTGACTAGTAGCGAGGGGTCATAGTAACCAGCGGAATGGCCAACGATGGTGAAGAACTGTGACCAACATCTGTGGACAAAGGATGGCTTCCAACCCCGCGACCCGTGTTGCTTGGTGATTCTGGGTGCTCGGTTGCTGGATTTCTGACCTGAATGTAGTTCCAGTTGTGCCTTGGAAGCATCTAAAGAACCCAGTGTCCGTGCAGCATCCTGGAGTCATAACAAACCACATAGGTGTGTTGATAGATGGATTATAAATCGTACCATTTGTGGATAATGCGAGAGGAAATACCAGCCACACAATTTGGCATCTACAGCACATCCCATCTTACATGTATGATTCAAATGGATGATGGTCGATCCGCACAACTTGAATGTGTTAAATGGTTTCGCCTTTCGCTTGCTGCCAAACAGACCATGGATGCATGAGTTTGGAGGTGTTTCCTTATTTTGCTTCTGGGATGAAATTAATTTGGAGATTTCTGACCGTGTTTCCTGACATCTTAGTATAGTTTAGTAAAGGGATGCATCGAGATGTATTTCACATGGCCATTTTGCGAAAGACATGCTAGGGGGGAAAGCAAGAAAACATTTAATCATGAACCATGATTAAGATTTGTTTATCGATAGTGCGGTATCCATTGGTAAACATCATGAATCATGACTGAGCTCGTGAATGAACATCATAAATTGTCAAACATGTTTTATGGTCAAACAACATTCATAAACTATCAGTCAATCATCAATACTCAACATCATTAATCATGAGTATACTCATTAAGGAAGATCATCATTATCAAACATCATTCACTAAATGTCATTATTAGTCACTATCATTAGCCATCATCGATTTAGTATCAATATTAATCATCATTGCTAAACATCATTAATCATGGCTTTACTCCTTAATGAACATCATTAGTTTTCACACAACATTAATGAAATATCATCACGAATCATCATTATCAAACACCGTTAATTGATTATGATTATAACACGATCATTGTCAAACATCATCAATCATGACTATATATTGACTATCCTATTAATCCGATATAACTACATTGACCTTTCTTAACCATTCTTAACCAGCAAAAAAACACCATATAACCATTGTAAACCATCATTAACCACTATATTAAACACTGTTTTTTCAACATTTTTAACCACTTTTTACCACAAAATAAACCAACCATTGTTGCTCATAACAACCCATATCTTCAGCTCAGCTGATCTGACCAACGACCCTTCAGGTCATCATCGCGAAAAGCGTCGGTAGATCTCGGGGCGAACGTCGGAGTACTTCACCACGGCACGCCGTGGGACCTTCCGGTGGTTCACAGGAGATGTTGATCAGCAAGCGAAATGAGGAACGTCTGGTGATCAGTTCTCCAGTGTCATATGCAAATATAAACAAGTAACAACGATTACCACAAATAGTCAATGGGCCATGGATTCAGAATGGATCAATATGACTAGTTTCAATAACTTAATTTATGATTTTTGTGTGAATCATTGACTGCATATCTAGCATAGTGGTTTACAAGGGTTAAGCCATTGGGTGTAATAGCTAATATAGATACATGGCCCATCATTAATTCTTGTTAGCAACGATTGAGCAATTGGATCAGTTTATAATTGTTCATTCTCAGTTGATAAAGCCTAGTGATTTATTATCATTGCAATGGCTCACGATGATTCAATTGGCTATGAGTCAAAACCCTGTATCCCTGGTCCCCCCACTGTTAACCATTGCTTTCCTTATGATCGTTGGTTGTTATCCCTCATTATTGCTTGGTTTACATTGACCCATGGCCAAGTAAGAACAAACCATAATGGCAAACCACAATTTTTGCGACCACAACTATGGCTGATCATTGCAAATAGTTTGCAATGGTTTCTCAAGTCAAAACGGGGTACCCCCAAATCATCCAACATCAACCATTCATAGCAAAAAAAATCATTTTAGGGGTCCTTTTTTCCGAACCACCATATACTGTAGTTCATAATGAATCAATCAGTGACTTGCGCAGTCATAGTGGACCAGAATGGCCTGTCCACTTGTTTACCAACGAATGAGAATAGCCAACCAACAATGATCAATAATGCTTGGCAAGGCCAAATGCTACTGCTACTAAACCACAACCGCTTCAGCCATATATAGATAGCTATATCATCCCATCAAATATGAAGGATTTATGTGCACTCAGCAGGGTCTCAATGGCTGCAGGTACCCTTCTCAGGAGAAAGGCACTTGCAAAAATGAACAAATTCAATTTTGGCAGGATATCGATTTTGCCCACCAGCCACTCAGATTTTTTTCTAAAAGGAGGCGGGTGTCTGAAGGGACGATCATTTTCACCTCCATAAATGATAATTCGTTCAGCATGACTAATCGTCATTAAACGAAAAGGCAATTGTGGACCATTAGCCATAAATTTGACAATGGCAATGAAATGTTGGAAACACATGTTGTAGCCATGACCATGGCCTCTTCCCGCGCATAAATAGGCCTTGGTTACTGTTTCAGATTTCACTTTATCAACACTTACCCATTCCCTATGTTTGTTTCCACTGAGAGTTCAGCAACAAAACATTAGTCACTAGTAACTAGTACCATCATTGATGCTACCATACAACTATTATCAATCTTGATAAACCTACCATCATTAGCCACTCACCATTCCTC
This sequence comes from Symbiodinium kawagutii, assembly GCA_009767595.1. Lineage (NCBI taxonomy): Eukaryota > Dinophyceae > Suessiales > Symbiodiniaceae > Symbiodinium > Symbiodinium kawagutii. The sequence goes on from VSDK01025067.1 coordinate 34,947, forward strand.
GTAATCTTCCACCAATTATCTTCGCTATAAACATTCAGCCACCTTCTATTAACCACTATTGATCCAACCATTCTTACCCACCATTCACCATTCCAATCCACGATTAGATTATTAAGTGTGATTGAATGTCAATAACTATATTCATTTGGTCATTTCTAGATTTCAGAGATTTATCAGCCATTTCTCTTAAATCTGGAGATTTACCAGCTACTTGGAGATTCACCCTGATTAACCAGTGCTTAGCCATTCCTACTTGGAGATTCACCAGCTCCAGTGTTCTCACTTCGCGCCTCACGCGCACGTCGGGAGCGACCAGCTGCGCTGCCCAACAGGAGTAGAGAGGCCAAAGGTCCTGCCACGGAGCACTGATAACAGGGAGGTTTGTGGTGAGATTTGAACGACCTATATGCTTTAACGGCAACATTTAACGACCTATATGGTTAATCTGTTTGAACAAAAAAGCTGTACATGTACAATTAAAGAACATAAAACAAAGCTAACAAACAAATATGTATATAAATGGGTAGCATTGGGTAGAACAATGATTGTGGCTCGTATGTCCACGGTTGATCAACTGCATAGACAGCCAACAAAAAGGACACAGCACAACCGCACATGCAAACCCTCAGTTGTTTGCTTTCTCGAGGTGTTTTGCCATTTTGGGAAAGCCATTAACCTCAATTGATGGCAAAGCTCATGCAAAAGGCCTCGGAGCGCCTCCATGGGAAGTGTCATGAGATGTGTGTCTTTTGGGGATTTTTCCCGTGGTGGTGCACGGCAATGCCCAAGCTGTGCATGGGGTCTAGTTAGTTGTGTGTGTGTGCACATCTTCACCTCCTTCATACCCCTGCTGCTTCAACAAATGCATACATACAATATCCAATAACTCCCCAAATCATGTTCAAATGGCAAAAAACAAGATGAAGCCCACGAACCCGAATGCTCACACTCTTGGTCGGACTCTCTTGGTAAGACACTCTTGGTGAGACACTCTTGGCAAGACACTCTTTGTGGGACACTCTTTGTGAGACACTCTTTGTAAGACACTCTTTGTGAGACACTCTTGGTGAGACATCCTTGGTGGGACACTCTTGGCAAGACACTCTTTGTGGGACACTCTTTGTGAGACACTCTTTGTAAGACACTCTTTGTGAGACACTCTTGGTGAGACATCCTTGGTGGGACACTCTTGGCAAGACACTCTTTGTGGGACACTCTTTGTGAGACACTCTTTGTAAGACACTCTTTGTGAGACACTCTTGGTGAGACATCCTTGGTGGGACACTCTTGGCAAGACACTCTTTGTGGGACACTCTTTGTGAGACACTCTTTGTAAGACACTCTTTGTGGGACACTCTTGGTGAGACACTCTTGGTGAGACATCCTTGGTGAGACACTCTTGGTGAGACACTCTTGGCAAGACACTCTTTGTGAGACACTCTTTGTAAGACACTCTTTGTGAGACACTCTTGGTGAGGCACTCTTGGTGGGACACTCTTGGTGGGACACTCTTGGTGAGACACTCTTTGTGAGACACTCCTTGCAAAACACTTTGAGTAAGACACTCTTGGTGAGACACTTTTTGTGGGACAGTCTTGGTGAGACACTCTTTGTGGGACAGTCTTTGTGAGACACTCTTTGTAAGACACTCTTTGTGGGACACTCTTGGTGAGACACTCTGGGTAAGACACTCTTGGTGAGACACTCTTGGTGAGACAATCTTGGCAAGACACTCTTTGTGGGACACTATTGGTAAGACACTCTTGGGGAGACACTCTTGGTGGGACACTCTTGGTGAGACACTCCTGGTAAGACACTCTGAGTAAGACACTCTTGCAAGACACTCTCGGTGAGACACTCTTGGTAAGACACTCTTGGTGAGACACTCTTGGTAAGACACTCTTGGTGAGACACTCTTGGTGGGACACTCTTGGTGAGACATTCTTTGTAAAACACTTTTGGCGAGACACTCTTGGTGAGACACTCTTGGCAAGACACTCTATGTGGGACACTCTTTGTCAGACACTCTTGGTGAGACTGAGGCACTCTTGGTGAGACACTCTTGGTAAGACACTCTTGTGGGACACTCTTTATTTGTGGGACAGTCTTGGTGAGTGCGCCTGCCGCGCAAAATGGACTTGGGACACGTCATGGGACATGTTGCGATGCTACAAAGTGCCACGCCTGTCACACAAAACAAGGTTGTAGCTCACGCAAAGCCACGCAAAATGATCGCCTCCACGCGCTTCCCCCAATGGTACGGGGACCTGACTGCCGACCACACCAACCCACCACACCAACACACCAGTGCAGAATCGATTGCGCTTGCCACGCAATTTGCACTGGGGACACGTCATGACACAGGCTGCGATGCTACAAAGTGCCACGCCTGTCACGCAAAACGAGGTTGCAAAACACGCAAAACCACGCAAACTGACCACCTCCACACGCTTCCTCCAATGGTACTGAGACCGGACCGCCCACGACACCGACACACCACACCAACACACCAGTGCAGAATCTATTGTACCTGCCACGCAAAATGGACTTGGGACCCGTCATGACACAGGCTGCGAACCAGTGCAGAATCTATTGTACCTGCCACGCAAAATGGACTTGGGACCGGTCATGACACAGGCTGCGATGATACAAAGCGCCACGCCTGTCACGCAAAACGAGGTTGCAAAACACGCAAAACCACGCAAAGTGACCACCTCCACACGCTTCACCCAATGGTACGGGGACCGGACCGCCCACCACACCAACACACCACACCCACACACCTGTGCAGAATCTATTGCGCCTTCCACACAAAATGGACTTGGGACCCGTCATGACACAGGCTGCGATGATACAAAGTGCCACGCCTGTCACGCAAAACGAGGTTGCAAAACACGGAAAGCCACGCAAACTGACCACCTCCACACGCTTCCCCCAATGGTACAAGGACCGGACCGCCCACGACAGCAACACACCACAGCAACACACCTGTGCAGAATCTACTGCACCGGCCACACAAAATGGACTTGGGACCCGTCATGACAGAGGCTGCGATGCTACAAAGTGCCACGCCTGTCACGCAAAACCAGGTTGCAGGACACGCAAAACCACGAAGACTGACCACCTCCGCACACTTCCCCCAATGGTACGGGGACCGGACCGCCCACCACACCAACAGACCACAGCAACACACCTGTGCAGAATCTATTGCACCTGCCACACAAAATGGACTTGGGACCCGTCATGAGATATGCTGAGATGCTACAAAGTGCCACGCCTGTCACGCAAAACCAGGTCGCAGGACACGCAAAACCACGCAGACTGACCACCTCCACACGCTTCCCCCAATGGTACGGGCCTTACGGCCCTACCGCGGTCGGCGGCGAAGGTTGCGAACGGTTGCGAACGGTTGCGGACGGTTGCGAACACAGACGCAACGTCCAGCGAACACGTCTCCACCCCCAGACCCCCACTATGAAACGAGAACCCGTGCTACGCATTCGGGAAAAGGTATATGAACAAGTCCATTGTATTACAACATATTTACTGTGTATTCAAAAATATAAATATACATGTATACATGTAAACATATATTTACATATAAATCTATACATATCAATGTTACATGCCCAAATTGCATCACAAATTGCATTCAAAGAAATCACTGGCATCATCCTGTGCCCACCATCTGACCTGAGCTGCCAATGCTAACCGACTGACTGGTGTTACATGTCGCGAATGAAACGTTGGGGAACTGTTCCAATACATTGATGCTTTGAGGAATTAATGGGTAGCGGATAGTGGTGTGTGATAAATATTGATAATAAATGGTGAGTCATTATTGGTGTTTGATGGTTATTGATGGTGATGAATGGTTATTGACGATTATCAATTCAATAGTGGGTCAATCGATATTAATAACTGATCATGAACACGTTGAATGTGTTGATTACTTTATAATGCATTTGACATTGTAGTTATGCACATTAAGTCCATGAAAGATGTCAAACAAATCAAGCGGCACTCCACCTCTTTTTCCATCCAAGAAAGAGAAATTCCTAGAACATGTAGAACATCAGCCAAGACCAAATGTCTTTTCCAAAGTGGGACCCTATGTTTCTGGACTCTTTGTCTGTGTTTTGAGATGACAGATTTGCAAATCCAGGCAATTTACCTCATGGATGCAAGCTATAACCAAGGATATGAAGCCACTTCTGATCACGCTATCTAGAGCGGACATTATTTTACCCATGATCATGGACTCATAGTTCCGCAGGAGATGATGATGATGATGATGATGATGATGATGATGATGATGATGATGATGATCATCATCATCATCATCATCATCATCATCATCATTGCTTTCATCCTCCTCCACGTTCTCCTCATAATCCTCATCACCCTTTTCCAATACTAAACTACAACATCTTCCAACATCTTGTAACCTTCGAATCGCCACTACTGCGTGCTCTACCTACCGCTGCCGACTCCTGGTAAACAACTAAAACACTGGTAAACGGCTAAAACCAAAACTAGTATTGTTGGTCCCTATCCCCTATCAAACCTAAACCATTATTAATGATCAGAATCCCTAGAAAACTAAAACACAACAATAAAACAAACACTAATAATCCATTATCAGTGGTTAACATCGCTATAAAGATACGTTCATTACCGGTTAAAGCCCTAGGTAACCCCGGTTAAAGCCCTAGGTAACCCCTGTAAAACCACCAAGGAAGCCACAGCCTCTCCTGCCGCTCGGAACGACTCTTTGGTACGCCGTGCGCCTTCCTGGCGAGCCGCGAACAGGTGAGGGAACGGCTTCGCCGAAGGCGTCAACTCGAACGTAACCAGAAACACGAGGCTGTGTTAACGCATTTCATAGTAGAGATATGGCTATGGGTCAATATTAACCAACTAATACTAGCTGGTTAATGGTTAATAATACGGTATAATAAGGAACAATAGTAGGCAATATACCAGCTATATATGGCTATGGGTCACTATTAAACAACAACAAATAGGGGTTAATAACCAACAAAAGTCAAAGGAAAAGAATGGTTAATGATAGGGGAACCAGGGCGATTAAGGGTTTTGATCCACTGCCATATGTAGCTTCTAATGGATTATAATGGTTAATAATAGAGATTAGATTTAACATTTCTTTTAATAGTGGTGATAGGCTAATAACTTATAGCCATAAATAGTGGCTGATAATAGTTGATAATAGGGGATAATAGCCAACAAGAATGGTTAAGCAACTACTGGCTGGTGGTTGTGAGAGGCAACATTCAACATAAGGGATTTCTAAAGATACAGGGGACCCCCCAAGTGATGGCTGATGTTCTACTAGAAATAGTTGATGAAGTGGATGAAACCCCTCTTTGAGAAATACCCCTTTCCCCAAAAAATCTAACAACACAGGGGAAGTATCACTAAACACTGAAGATCACTGAAGATGTGAGCAATGCTGGTTTCAGCCTCTTCAAGGCAGCGCTGATTTCGGGATAGCATTAAACATTACTGTCCAATACCACTAAGCATGGTTAATCATTCATCAACCAATCATAAACATAACTGTCCAATAGAATGTAATAATAAATCAATTATTATTAAACACAATCATTAATCAATTACCCATGGTTCATCATTTTCCAATATAGTCAATAATAACCAATTGCTAAGCATCATCAAGCAACATGAAACCTGATTCATCACCCACCCCGCAGCTCTGTTTCTACCCACCTGGAGAAAGCTCGCCGCAGAGCGGACCGGCGGCACAGGCTGCCATGCGGGGAGCGCAGTGGACGACAAGGCCGCCATGGTGAGATAAGTGAGTTGATGCCATGAAGATCAAGTTGATCCCGTGCAAAAGCTCTAAGAAATACATAAATGCATGCATATATAGATCTTTGATGGTTGGATATGTGTTATGAAAACCAGGTGTATCAATATCTAGATATGAACAAGGCACTAAAAGCTGTTTTACATGGGCCTCTTCTAAGATTTAGGCAACTTTCTTTCAAGGTCAATGTGGTATGCTCAAAGGGGGCAAAACATATGGTGGTTTCTCAAGTTTTAGGGGTACCCCCAGGTATCATCCAGTTTATCAACCATTTATTGCAATATATCCAGTATAACTTTGGGGTTCCCCATGGTTTCAGAAAACCCAAAATACACATCTAATATTGAGAAACAGGGTATTTAAGTATGCAGCACACCAACTGCAGTGTTGATAATCATGGCCAGCAAAAAAACAAACCCAATCGTTGTCACATTATGTCACCAACAACCACACCATCGAACCACTGTCAACCAGGACTGGTTGGTGGTTTGAACCGTTTGAAAATAACAGTCAACTAACCATTGGGTAATATCACTAGGGACAATCAAAAACGTTTGAGACCACCAACCAGCTAAGCTATTGCATGATTCAATTCTCAAGGCTTTGTTGCTGGTGCTCAAGTAAGGCTGAAATGTACGAGTTTATCATGGACCGCTTTGGGCCAACAAGGATTCGCGCACCTGTGAAGTCAGCTCCACATGCAGCTGTGATAGCTCCCCTGCATTGGTGGTTGACTGGCGAGTTGGATCGACCACGATTTTCTTACTTTACCAACAGGTGGCTTGCGGCAGGTCAGTGGCTTATTCCCGATGAATTAGAATAACCACCATTACTAAGCTTAATGAACTTTATTGATATTAATAACCACCCGTCAGGCCGGAAGTAATTTACCTTGAATGACTGGAATAACCATCGATTATCAATAAACCAACACTAAACATAAGAGAACTAGATTGGAGAATCCGCCAGCTGCCATTTGCCAAATGAATTTTCACGCCATTTCCGGACACATCCCTGATTGAGAAGCTGGATCAAATTGGCAAGTATGAGTCCCATCATTGACTTGGAACCTGCCAAAAGAACAATATGTGTTGTCTCAACTAGACTAGTCTCAAACCTAAGCATTTGATGATGGACCCAATTGCTGAATAATTGTAGTTCATACATATGATGGTTTGTCTACGGTTTAGGATGAACAGGCAATTGAAAAACAATGGTTGAGTAGCGTTCAAACACTGCTTGCACAAAAGCAGCTTGAACTTGAACAAAATGCACTAGGTGGAGCAATGGCGATTTCTGAGGGGTGCAGCCCTTTGATTTCCAGACATTGCTCAACACGATGACCCTGCAAATTGATGGGATCAAAAATGCAAAACTGTCTGGTCTATTTGGTGCCTCCTTCTGAGCTAGTTGCTCCTGCCCAGCTAACCACAGGATGTCCCGCAACCGGCATGTCACTATCCCCGGCTAGCCACTGAGTCCCGCGACCGTCGGAAATATTTCAGCAGCAAGTCACATGCCCTGGCTGGAAGCCAATCCTCGTCCTGGGGCTTCCGAGATCGGCTTGGGGGTGGTACCAGCTGACCGTCATGAACTTCACCAGCTGATTCATCAACTACTTAGCCATTGAGGTTGGTGAAAATGATCTGCTCATGATGCCCATTAAAGCACTTATTTGTACCAATGAGGTAGGTTATTTGTCAGCACTTGTAGTGTCACTTATGATTTTCGTCTATCCTCACAGTCACAATCTATTGAATGACTACTTACCATGTAATATCATCACAAAAATCACTAAATCACTATTGAAATGACTTATGCCTTTTACAAGCTAATGACCAATAGCTGCTGATTCATCAACCAGTCTCCGCCCAAAGGCAACGCCTTCTCCAGGACTTTCATCTCGGACCTTCGGCACATGTGAAAACCGCTGCCGCGAAAGGGTGGGTTCCGCTAGCGGAGTGGTACCCTTCAAAGGATCCGCTGCATTCAAGTTGGACTATAAACCAGCTTATAAGCAGGGGGACTACTCTGTAGGCAATTCTGGTGCTTCAAATGCAGAAATTCATAAGTTCCCTCGAGTACCACATTGGTTTCTTTCCTTGTTGGTCTTCACCTCGCTCACAGCTGTCGAAAATATGTGCTGATACTACAAGCTTATGACAGTGAGCTTGTAATCATCACCTTTGACAACACATAGCATAGCAGATCAAGATGTACCAAACCAACACCTTCTCAAAAAGTGTGGCAGTACCAAAAAAAACTGGGAATGGCGTTTGGAGTTCAGTAGCCAGGACAATTGCCATGGGGATATCTTCCAACCACCCAAAGACCATTTCTATCCATTTCCTGTTCATCATTCATTGACGAAGAAACACCATCACTTTCTCAGAATACATGTGACTTTTGAACGCTGCTCAACTTTCTTGGTGGCATTTTGTCAACAAAGCCGATGGTGATATAATGAAGCAGCAACGCACATTCAGCAACAAACTGTTGCTTTACTTATATGTTAGCATTTTGTACAGGGCTAACATTGCAACAGGGAGCATATTACACGGCATGATAAGACTCTTCTGGAGCAAGTTGCTTCTGATTGAATAGGACAAGGGTGGACAACCCAGGAAAATAGCGCCAAGAATACTCCATAATTCAAATGCATACCCGGCATGCCCAGGAAAATACCCATGAACACCTAGGATGGACTATATCAATCATGGACTATATCAATCATGGATGAAATTGGTGTTTCTCTATCAGTGGAAGACCTCACGTCCCAAATTGCTTCTGTTCTTGAAAATTCATCAGTACCTCATGGCCTCATGGCCCAGATCAGTTGAAATAGTTTGGGCTACCCACCCATTATATCTGGTTATATCCCATTATGATTTGGCTACATCAATCAGCTTTCAGGTTTACCATGAGACTTTCACCGACATGTTGCAATCACAACCATTGATCCCACCCTTTTGGTTCACCTTGGTGATGGAATGAGCGGAGCCGAGGTATTGGAAAGCAGATAGACCCTATTCACCAACTCGGAACACTATCCAGCTATGGTATGGTCAATCACCAGAACATGGTTAGTGATGGTTAACGGTTCATGATAGTCAATACATAATGGGTATCGGTATTTGACAAATCAGGATCGGGAGCATGCTCTGCAACAATTAGATGACTGTTGGGTGGCAGAAGTATCCAGGAAAATGGATAACAACATATAACACCCATTGACCCATTGACATGAAGAAATGTCACTGCCCGCCATCATAATGGTAGGAAAATCTGCGGGATCAATGGGTGGTTGAAGATGTTGTCTTTCTTTCTGACTATCGTGAAAGCATTCGGACAATCTACTTCTGTGGAAAGATGACCAACAACAACCAACAACCAATGCCGCAACTACACACCAAAAAAACACAAAGGACACAGTGTCACACACCGGAAAGAACTAGTCTTTCTTGAACAAATAGACCAGGACCACAGTGTGGACTAGCTTGCCCCTCAACCAACTCTTGTGCACACTGGGTTGGTGAATAGAAATAGGTCTGTGAAAAAATTACCCACCCATTTTGGACCTGCTTGCCCCTTAGCCATGGCGGGCCCCCCGACCCCAAGCCCTTGCACATCTCCACGTACTTCTTGGGAGCAGAAGGCGAAGGGTTGCAGGTGCCTGACGACCACCGGTCGACACTGACAGCAACCATTGAAGTCATGGCCGTAGGGTACCCCCTTGCAGGCCCTTGACCATCGCCAGCATCATTTCAGGGGTCAAACCATTAGCTTTTTGAGTCGCACCGTCGCACCATTCATGTACAGCTAATCCTTGTTGACCAAGCCACGTCAGTTCTCACACTTGTGTGCGAACCCCCAGGAACCATCTCATGTGAACCTATTTATTTGTTGCCAAAGTGCCATGAACATCAATTCTTCTGTTCCTTTTCATCTCACAAAAGAAAAAAACATCGCTAAAGCTTCACGCCGCAAAAAAAACACTACAGTAAACTGCCGCTTCTTCCATCGACTAACCCCACAACAAGCCACCGCGGTGTTCCCCCCTTGGAAAGGTCGGGCCCCAGAAACCACCCAGCAGCAAACACAAGCACCAACCAGCAGGGTCCCAGCTGCTCTTGAAGAGCTTAGTCAGCTCCTTGCCCTTGATCTCCTGGTGTTTGGCCCACTGAGCAAAGTCCAAACACTGCGACAGGGCACCATCTGGCCGGGTGCCTGACCAGTAGCTGCTGCCAGCCCAACGATGTTGGATGCTTGGAAGGTTCGCGATGGTCAATGATGATGGGTGGATGTTATAGAGTTGTGCTTGGATAATATTGAAATGTATTTTAATGAGAAATACTCTAAAATCAGGGGATATCAGTGTATGAAACTGGGCATTGAGTCGATCCTCGGCTCCTCGATCGGCTCACTAAAAAGTAAACAGCTTGTGGACAACACATGGTTTCTTAAAATGGGGTACCCCCAAAATAGATGGGTTATCATCAAGCATGATTGCTGAAATGTAAAAGATGAACGAGGGGTTACCCTATTTAAAGAAGCTCCCATGTCGGCGGCGAATGATATACCCTTATCTTGCCGCTTTGTTGGCTTAGCTTCCGTTGTTATCATTGGTTGTCCCTGCTCGCAAGCTTGCAACTAGTGCAAATGATGAAAAAACAAGTGTATGCCCGCAGCTCAATACCTGGCATTCAGAAGATTCCAAAAAGAAACATAACAGCCTCTATTCGGATGTTCACTTTTGAATTTCAGTATGCACGACCTCCATCATGCCTGGTTACTCAAAAGAAGTAATTCCTGAGGATTGATAACTCATTGTAACTGCTGGTGAATAGCCATAGTGACTGGACTACCATGGAGTGGATAACAATCAGCAACCATGGTGTTTGTCAATTCAGATCAATGGTTGTTGATTATTGCTTATCCCCTATCAGTCCGCTATTACAAACCATGATAAGCCACGACCCACCACTAGTCATCACTATCCGACCCCCTTGCCTGTGGCGGTTGCCCGCGAGGCCAGCATCAAAGGACGACGCATTGGACGAGGTTTTGATGCCCCCTGTGCCTGATGGCAACACCGGCGACCCCAGGGATGATGACCCACACATAAAAACAGTTGGCCAATGACACAGTGTGCATCAGTGCGAAAAAATCCCGAGACACGTTGTATGCAAAAAGAATATAATTATATATATACCCTGGAAGTCTGGAACCATTGTTTTAATAGTCTTTAACTCAGGACCATTCTTGGCAACCAAAGACCATTCAGGGGTCTGAACGCGTCTCGCTTGGCTACTCCTCAGCTAGAAGTTCCATTGATTTCACCTTATCTCAACAGATTTCCGCATATTTGCAAGTTTGAGGCTATGTTTTCATACTTAAGTCCTCACTGGATGTGTTTCTAATCACCATTTCAAATTTTGTCAACTTTGGCGCAATCCTGAGTCGGGCTATTGACTCCACAAGCAACCAAGTTTTCAATTCCTCATGTGGTGGTTTTTGCAAAATAAGGGTACCCCCAAATCACCTAATTTATTGGTCATTTATAATAACAAGCCAACCATTCTTGGGGTCCCTTGTTTTGAGAAACCACTATGTGGCCTGATGTTTGACCTAAGAATGCTTTAAATCCTTCCTCCGAACCTTGCCCTGAGCAAATGTTTTGTAAAATGTTATTTTACCTGTAATAGTGTTGAAAATATGTGACTTTCAGGGTCTAATTTGGTTGTAGGACGGACGGCCATAAATCAAAATATCATTTCCGCACTGCCAGGATACAAGTGAAGGCACATGGTTTAATCATCAAATCACAAGAATCACAAAAAAACATGACCGTGAAAGAACCGTGAATCAGCGTGAAATCGCCGTGAATGACCGTGAAAGACCATTTTTGGGCGTGAAGAACCATTAGGCAAAAACGCGCCAAAAACGGCTCGGAAGATATAGTTTCTGAAAACAACATGTGTGTGTTGATATGGGTTGATTCCTCGACATCTTGGATCAATGTTCACCAGGATTGTGTGTGACTGTGTTCTCAACCCTGTCGCCGATGCTTGGGTCTGGGAGTGTAAATGATGTGCTTGAAAGAGCAGCACATCCAGCTAAAAGATTGGCTATGATGGACACCGTTGCGGGGGAAGGGAACGATGCAAAGGAAAATTGTGTGAGTGACAGGACCGGGTTTAGGGCATCCATTAAGTGACCATTACATGCTTAGTTAGTGTCCAAAAACGCACTGAAGCTATATAGCCTATAATATATCGATTGATCGATCTATTGTCAGCGTGGGATCTGAAAACTTGCTCCCAGCTAAAGATAGACACGTTTTTCGAGTAACAAATGGCAGCAGAGTAAAACAATTTAATCAGTGTTTGGACCTGGTCACCTTTTTCAACTTATCCCTTGTAAAGGTGATTTTCATGGTTTTTGAAACCAAATCCCATACCCTACGAAAGACCATTGGGTCCTTATGAGCAATAGCCTTTACACAAAGCGCTATTGTTTAAATAGTCTTTAGACCTTGAGGGTATGTATATACACACAATAATTATGTATATATCGAATCATACTATGTGTGAATATTGGATACATGCACAAAAAAAATCAAATTGAATTGTAAGTATACATGACAGTGTATACCCGCAAAAAATGTATGAGAACACCATGGATGCAGCCTTCCCCTATATACACAGTTCTTTTGTTCATTGAATGATACATGTCATCACTAGATATCACTAGCCTGTTGTCAAGAAACGTCATCCCTGGAGACAACAACCATGTCTTCACCCACCGCAGTGGAGCCTCTGCGATCGGCTGCGGCTTCAGCATGGCTGAAAGAACTCGGAATGCACAGGTTTGCAACAGGTGATTTCAATGCACCTGGAATGTTTTTTAGAGATGATTGATGTGTGTTTTCAATTGTTTGGAGATATACCAATGTTAAGTTATAAATGATATAACAAAAAACAAACATAGACGATTGCAACCATTCATTGTAGATCATCCAACCTATCATTAAAAAATACAACCAGTATCATAAAAGATGGAACTGATACAATTTGGTAATTTGATTTGATGCTACCTGGATCAAGTGTTTGCTGGTCTATCTCGCTCTCACTCTCTCTCTCTCTCTATATATATATATATTTGATAGTTGTTGATTCGCAAGCAACGATCATGATGAGTACAGCAACAATGAATCACCGCTGGCAAACAACAGTATCAGGCTGGACAGCCACAAACTGAGTCTCTCGGGGAAACGACAAGGGGGAGGCAACTCAGAACCAACATGTTCTCGTGATCCTACACAAGCAGAATGTTCTGCCGTGTTCTCGTCAATTCCCTAGAGGACAAACATCAAAAACGACAAGAAGAAAAAAAAAGATTGGCAATAATATGTTATGATGGACAGCTAAGCGAAACAAGGGGGCTCAATTTGCCATATTATCCCCAAATCAGCAGTTGTCATCATCACCACATGCACTGACTATTCTACCCATATTTTTGTTCTATATGCGCACATCCAAAAACTACTGAATTTTTTGTAGCATCTGGCAAATTAACCTAGAAGTGGAAAATCTACCATAGAGACAGCTAGCTTACAAATGAAAACTGGTGATTTTTGACTCAACCAGGTAAGGGACTGCCGAAGACTAAATTCATGGTCATTAAAGGCTTTCTTGCTGGGCCATCAATGTTTTTGTTGCATTGATGGGTGAAATTCCAGCATCAATAATGGTAGATCCACATGAATAAACCCCCAAATGTTTACCTTGACTGGCTGGTGACTTATCAGCTTCAAGCCACAAAAAAATGAAATAGAAATTGATAAGCCGCCGTCAATGACAACCGAATTCAAACAGTTAACACTTGATTTAACAACAGTACCAACAGTATGTTTGTTTGTTGGTGCTGATCATCCATTGTATTTCCATCATGAATATTGCTACAAAGACAATACAACACCACTAAGCAGCATCAATCAGCCTCATTAAGCGTCATCAATCATGATCATTAACGCACATCAAACAACTTCATTCACCATCATCAGTCAGGACCACTGAGCAACATCAATCAGCCTCATGAACCAAATCATTTAACGAGCATCAATCAGCCTCATTCACCATCATGAATCATAATAATCAGCAGCCATGAAGCACTCTACACGCTGGCAAACTAACCTTGCAATCGAGAATCCCAGGATTGATGATCACCATGTTTATAGAGCTTGTTTTCCACAAGTTTTCTCAAACATGGTGATTTTCCATGTCTTTCCGTTGCCATGTTAGGGACTACAGCAGCCCTCCCGGGCCACCGGACCGGTTTCAGCGCCCGCGGGGGTGGAAACCGTGGGCGCCATCTCGTCATACTCCGTGATGGCTTTGCCGGAAGGCCTGGAATCAAAAACTGCACGGAGGAGGATAGTTTTGTTTCATAGTGCCTATAGTTAGTGAACTGGGCCCACCTCCTGCATGTTCAAATCTCAATTTGCGTGGTGATTCTTGTGCAAACAGTGCTTGATAGTAATTTTGTCCATCGCTTCGTAGGGATTGTGGACAGCAACCGGAGGATTACATTGCTAAACGTGAAAAACACATGATTGATAGTAATTAACACTGGTTCATAGTGCAATGTGGAGCCGCCAATCGTTTGGGATTCCTTGGGATAGCACTAGAGTAAGCAGTTGCGGTTGATGTAAACCATAGGGAAATGGCCCATTTTGACCAACTTACCACATTCGGGGCCCCACCTTGTAAGATTGATTGATATATTGGTGGAACTGGTGTAGTAGCCATCTATTGCTCACTGATTCAGTAGCCATGGTGTGTCTCCTTCCCATGAGCCCTCTTATTCTCACCATAGAGATATATGATATATGCTTGGTCAACTGAACATGGGACCTGACAGGTAGGGTCAACGAAATCGCAAATCCAGTGGATACAGAGGGGTTTCTCAAGTCATAGGGCACCCCCGGGTATCATAAACCAATGGTTGGTTGGTTTCAAAGGTTGGGTCTCTAGTGAAAATGGTTAAAAATGGTTCGTTTAGTACCATTATGTGAATCATGAATAGTAATAAACCAACAATTTGAGAAACATCTACATTGGATTCAAACCTTAAAAGACAGCACTTTTGGTAGCTCCTGGCCTGGCTCCCTGCTCTAAGCGGTTAGGGCAGGATACCTCTGGCGAGCATCGCTCCCTCCCAACCACCGGCCCGAATACTGATTCGCAATACCCTCCTCTCTTTGGACTTGCATTGTCACTGAACGTAACTTGTATGTAAAAACTATATTGACGTCTATCCAGCTCCCGGACACCCCCTGGCTGTTCCCAGAATGACGTCGCGTCGACGTGACCATCACCTAACAAATAAATTGAGATGGTTTAGGGCTTGATCCAACAGCCATCATATGACCTTTGTCCAAAATGGCTGGTACCCCCTCCAGCCCGGTGGTTTCTCTAAGAAAATAATGGTTACGAACAGCTGGATGGTACCACCATGACGATGACATGTCGATCGGGAACCAGCAACGCACCGCGGGACGCACCTAGTCACTTCCATCAGTGCTGCACCCTCTGGTGCCCGAACCGGTGCGTGATGTGCCTCGGAAGGGAGGATCAATTCACCACCAATGGCTTCTGACCATATCCGACCCTTCCAGTTACCTCTTTGTTGTAGCCACTGAACCTCAAGTGTAGGGGCTATTGCATAAGTAATTAAAACAGTAGGGATAATTAAACACATGATGGATGGCGCATCCATATCAATAAACCACCCTTAGTTAAACCATAGCTGGTGAATAACCATCAGCCATCCAGGGTTTACCAATCTGAATCTCCCATTATCATACTTAAACTAAATCACGATCATTAATTCAAAGAATATTTTCATATGGTGTTCCCCTTCCCTCCCTGCCTGATTGTTCCCCTCCCCTCCTTAGCATGTTCCTTCTCCAGCTGTTCCCCTCCTCCCTGCCTGCAAAGGCGGACGCTTTGCAGCACCATGGCTGGCTGGCAGGGCCTCATCGCCACTGGAACTCACAAGAGCCTTCAATCGAGCGCCGCGTGGGGGCACTGCCGGGAGATGTTCATGACCTTGGGGCAAACTCACCTGGAAGTTGAAACAACAGCTATAGCTATGGTGGAGTTTCCACACCCAATAGTTGTAATAACAACTATAAAGCAGCTATAAAACAGCTATCCATAGTTTATAATTGATGTGTTCTTTCAAAACTGTCATGAGGTTGGGTGAACCACACAATTTGTAAATGTTCATTTGGTGTTATGTAATTTGACATCCGGCATAGTTTCTTTGAATGAAGTCAAACAATCATGATGGTTGGCAATGGCACATCACATTGTTTTGTAAGCCATCTGCTTCTATGGTGGATTTACCGCGCAGCCAGGATAGTTTATAAGAGGCTAATACTGATGGGTCATAACAAATGTGCATGTCTAACATGCATATATCTAGGCATGCCGGACTGTACGTATGTATGTATGTATGTACGCAAATGTTGTGCACAAGCATATGTGGATTTTATATGTATGTATTGGATCATGCATGTCTTGGTGAGCTTGTAGTCGGACATATGACATAAGGTTTTGTATGCAGGAATCTCATATAGTCATGACGCATGACACTGTTGGCCATTCTTGACCATGATAGACCAGTCCTCCTACATATGCCTTACCATATACTTTTGTTCACGTCCTTGAGCATGTCTTCACCATTTGAGCACATTGCAAGAGCGCTAACCATTATTCATCAGTAAGCACTATCACCTTGCTTATTTACCATTGCCAACCATGACTATACTCACGATTAGCAATCATCAAGCACCGTTATTAACCACCATCCCTAACCGTTACCAACCATCATCATCAACCATGAACCACCCCGCCTGCACATCGGAGGGCAGTGCTGCTGAAGATTCCCAGGGACACCAGCCGCCAGTGGCCTGTCAAATGGTAGAGCGATTTTCTGCAAAGCCCATTATCGATTGCTGCACTTCAAAACGCCCCAAAAAAGCACAGACAAACAAAGTGCAACCTCCGTGCCTCAGGACAATTAGTGAAAGGAAACATGATCAGTTCAATTCACTTTCCCAACTGATGATTTATAATTAAACATATTCATATTCGAATAGTCCATAATGGTCATAGTCATAGCAAATATTCAAATAACCTTCAAAAATAAAAACTCAGCACACAAACGCAAGACACATGTCAGTTGATAGTCCCCCCCGACTCCTGTGATTACTCAGGGTATTTAACAATCCCAATCTGTTGAGCATCAACCAGTCAAGGCCGCCTTTCGCGTTGCTTCAGAAGTGACCATGGCTTTGTTCCCCCTCCAGGTATGGCTTTCGCACCCCAGACCATCCAAGTTCGACACATGGCATAGTGAACAGCCAGGGGTACGAACAGAGCGGCTCGACCCACAGCCATATGGAGTTGTCCATAGCCATGGTGGTACCTACAATCACCATCCAATAGTAGCTGTTGATCATCAGGAAGCCACCAGTTTTGGGGATACACCATTTTGGACGAATCCATATTGATTGGTATCCACTGTCGTTCTAGAAACACCAGTTGTGTTTGCAAGAAAGCCTTCTCTGGTGCTATTTTCCTAACTCATCTGATTGGGTTGTTGGTCATTCGCAAACAATTGGGTTTCTGGGTGCAGTGGGTACCCCCTCCCAATGAGCTGCTGAAGCAAAGTGGCTGCCGATTAACTGTTAGTCGCTGCTAGTTATTGCCATGTTGTTCACAATCATTGTAGTAATACGTGTGAACCTTGCACAAGTTCACAGCAATCAACACTTGTTAGCCACAGTTCATCCATCATGTACGAATACATATGTCTAGACTTCATTTTTCCTATTGCAGCTGGTTATCATCACCCGTTCTCTGCGATTTGTTACTCTCAGCCAATCAAACTTTGTGATGAAACTTGTCATTCCAAATAGGTAGACCATCTTTGGTGGATTTTCCATTGCTACAGTGATTACCATCAGCTAATCACCACTGACCATAGACGATGCATACTTGGTATCTCCCTGTGATTGCTTGCTAATTTCACGAATTACCTCGGTATCAACGACGTATTCTTCCTGCAAACTATCCCTAGTTATTGCTGGTTGTTCTGCTGACATTTAGCCCTTTCGAGCTGCATTTATTTATACATCTGAATCCCTGTCATTCACCCGTATCACCATTACAATCTCTATCATTATTGGTTGGCCCTAGCATTATTGATTAAACCTATTATTGTAGTTGGCATCATCCCTATGATAGTACTATGGCATTTACCCTATGTAGTTGGCAACAAACAGTCCGTAGCCATTTTGGCTCAAGCCATTGGCTCGAGATTCCCAGGCCTCTAGGACCTGAGGTGTAACAGGCGCTAATCATTTGTTGATCATGGACCGTCTCTGTTCAAATCTCGCATACGCTCGTCGAGCTGCAAGAAGACTTCACTTGGATTCTGTGGCTTCCCAACTTTCCCATCTCATGAAGGAGGTTCTCGATCTTCAAAAGGAGAATCGACAATCTATCGAAACTGCCACTCGGAGACAAGAAGCTCATACCGAACTCGACAAGAGCGAACCTGTCAATGCACCTGCTTCGGGCTTGAGAGAAATTTCCTTCCGGGAACAAACCTGTGTCAGCATTTCTGAGAAGAACAGCATCCTCCCCGAGAACGGTGTTGCCATGTCTTGTGACGCTTGCGGGCCTGATCTCAGGCTGGTGCCAACCATGCCAGGACCGAGCCAAGCATCTTGCCAGACAGAGACCAGCAGGTACGACTACAACGTTTGGTGTAGCGATGTCCTTACTGACGAGCATGGAGAGCAGAATTTGAAGAATGAAATACATCAAGCCTTGCAAGGGACCAAGGAGGAAGATAAGGCACATGTTCTCCGGACGTTCACTGAACAGGCCTATGAGGCCCTCCGGCAGGCTCCTTCGAAGCCTTTGTCAGTGCAAGTGATCTATGCTCGGCTACTGGTCGTAACTCTTGAAGAACGGCTCATGCATTTTGCACCCCCCTAGTTTTGTTTGCAGACATATGACTAAGTCATAGGCGCGCTGACCTCGTGATCGTTTTCTTTCACGCCACATGCGAAAGCGCTGCTGGCAACTAGCCGGACTCCATAGCGAAGCTGCGGAGCGGCATCGGGCAAACCCTCTGGAAGCCCTGGCAAAAAAAACAAACAGTATGTATAGTTACCCTATCATAACGGTTGTTCAACATTATACAATTGATGAACCTTATGTAGTTGGCATTATCAGCTTGATTGATTATCAACCTAATTCTCATGGGAATAAACTGCTTAATTAATCAATCAATTAATTAAGATCATTTTTACTAGTGGCAAAGCCTATTATTAGTAGTTGGCACTAGTAAAGATGGCAGAGCCACTTAGTGATCATTATCCCCTATTATTAGTAGTGCCACTAATATGGCCGTAGTTGGCATTGTCCCCTCGGGATTCATCCACCGGCAGAGCGCCTGTGAGGCCAATTGAGCACCGTGGCAACCATGCAGGAGAACCGCCAGCAGCAAACGCATCACCTGGACCCACATGGCCCCTAGCTCCCCCTTTAAAGGGCCTTTAAAGGGATACCCCCTGGCTCCCACCAACAAGTGGTGGAAGGTTCCCATTACTGGGAATCTCAAGCAGATTGGCTCATTCACCTCATCCACCTGGGTATCTTCCAGGAATCCATGGGAAGAACTCCAACAACTCATGGGTGGGTTCAAAGACATGAGGCTCCTCAGTGAACACGAGCGCAACAATGATTCGCATCTGAACAAAAACACGAAGATGGTGGTGATTGCATCAGCGTGGTGATTCTGATGGACAAGCTGGGTCCAATTGGAATTGTAAGGAATGGTTAAGATTGACCCAAACTGAATCAATTTTGGCCACCAACCTGCAGGGGGAGCAAGATGTGAATGATCACAAAGAACAGGGGCTTCACAAGTTCAGGGAGGTATAAACAACAGGAACAACGGTGATGATAACCTTTCGTCATGGGCTTGCGCAAGTGGAAGATTCGCAAGAATCATCGACTACAGGGAGATAGCCCAAGCAATGAACTTGGCAAACAACTCGAGGTGCAAGCAACAGCACTGGCAAACTCGGGACCGGATCCACCAAAATCATCAGGGCACCATCAAAGCTGTGTGTGAAGCCTCCCTGACCGACCTTCGGACCAATGGTTTCTCTTCGGAGTACACCTAAACAATCAGAAATCATCACTGATAGAAAAGCAAAGAAGTGGGCTATGGTTGATGTAATTTTCGAACCCCCGGGAGAACGCGAAAGTGCAAATCTAAGTGCTATGCAATCAGCAGAATGCGCTATATCAACTAGCGACAGCACATGAATACATACATGAACTACTATGCATTTCAAACATAATCTAACCTGGTCAAGTCCACGGGTCACTATCACCGTTGAGATCCAAGTAATATAGGTCCCTGCCTTTCTGTTTTGGAGGTAAGTGGCTTCGGAGTCTGGTCACATTCCAAGTTTCGGTGTCAGTGATGTGCTGCAGTCTGGGTGCCCCGTGCTGCAAATGCCATGGCTGCCAACTACATTGACTCAGCTGAGCCAAACCCAGCGAAAAGCAGCAGCCACCAACAATAATCAGCAACAGAAGTAGAACATAGGAACCAACCATTAATGAACCATTAAAGAACCAGGACCAAAAATATTTCCATCAGTTGATGGCCATTGCAAACTGAAGTGTATTAACAATCATCAACATCCATGCAGCAAGAGACAATTGACCACAATGTAACAAAAATGTGTGGCAAGCTCGCCGGGTCTCGCGCCCCCAACCTTGTGCACATGCCAACATTGTCGACATAGTCAGTTGCTGGTGATATCCAACAGAGATG
Source organism: Symbiodinium kawagutii (assembly GCA_009767595.1). Taxonomy (NCBI): domain Eukaryota; class Dinophyceae; order Suessiales; family Symbiodiniaceae; genus Symbiodinium; species Symbiodinium kawagutii. The sequence continues at coordinate 55,729 of VSDK01025067.1, forward strand.
TATGAAGAAATCCAACACGTGTTGATGCACGAATGGGGATAAAGGCCGAGGATATCCCAAAGAATCACATCAACAAAGGGACAGGTGTCGATCACTGGATTGGTTGAAGGAAGTCTACAGGAAACCCATGGAAACCCTGCCCCATGTTTCCAGTTACTATGAAATAGTAGGTAACCAACCCCAGTTCCAGGAAGTAGCAAGTAGAAAACAAGCTGGTTGCCTACTATTTCACGGGAACTGGAAGCATAGGGCTGCTTATCAACTCTCAAGGCTGTAGACTTTGCCACTTCTGGGACTCGATCCACAGAGACGGCGACAGTCACGGCCCCCGCGCACCCGGGTTCCATAGAGAAGTCCAGCCACCAAAGTGGCCATGGCGACCAAGCTGCGATGTTCTCAACGCCCGCGGGGTCGTTATAACTTGACCCATAGCCTTTATTACGAGGATTGATACATGTTGGTTTCTCAAGTCAGAGGGGTACCCCGAATCATCCAATATAAATCAGTTTTTTCGACAAATTAGCCATATGTGGGGTCCCCTACTTTAAGAAACCACCGGACCACATGTTGATACCCACTTATTTTGGGACAAAATCACCCATTTTGAATGGATTCAGGATCAAGGGAAGCAAAAATAATTTTTGGGGATCGGCGGATCCCAAAACATCGCTGTGCATCACGGCTTACTGTGAGACATAAATGGAGTGCCTACAAAGCAAAAAACTGCACAGCTGGTTGCCATCCTCCCATTGATGGCTATGCCCAAGCAACCCTATACAGCTTGTCTATGCCTGTGATATCTCAGTCCAGGCATTTCTACGGATAGTCCCCATGTAAACAGCGGCAAATCTGCGTTCATGTGGATAGCATTTCTTTTCTTTCAAAAACCATGATTACTTGTGGGCGGCCTCTCCGACTCTCTTGAAACTCTTTGGCCGAATCCCTGTTCGGAGCCAAGAAATGATGCGCAGCGAGAGCTGTCAATTCAACAATCCCCCAAAGTCATGCCCCCTGGCAAAAAAGGAACTGTACAATACACCAAAATTTGCAAAGCATTCCGGTCAAATGAGATGGCAAACAGGGGGCACAAAAAAACAGCACAAGTGGAACCATTGTATATGTTGATCATCACTTGGCAGCAGTCAATCAACAAACCATCCGAAACCATTGGTGAAAATATACAAGGTTTAAAATCACCAACTGGATAAACATGGCTGTGAGTCAAAAACCCTGTGCCCCTGGTTCCCCTACTATTGACCATTGCTTTCCTTATTATTGGTTGGTCATTATCACCCATGGAATTGGTTGATTAATATTGACCCATAGCCACATGATTTAGAAAAAATAAATGCCCATCAATTTACTTATCATCAAACCAACCAAGCCACCAAGCCAGGCATCACGAGTGACACATCTCCAAGAGTTTTCACGAGAAAAAACTACCCTGGTTCACTGGTGGGTGGTTGAACCACCCCTATGACAAATATGCTTGTCAACCGACCAACAATTTGGTATAGGGGAAATAAGAAAGTTTGAAGCCACCAACCAGTACGAATGATTGGCTTAGATCATTTATGGACAAAACCATTTTGAGGAGGCTTGAAACAGAGCCTGGGTCACACATGAAACAAGTGCATCGTACCAAGTGGAAACCAACAAATGATTTGCATACATATAAAGTTATATTACATGCACAGGGACGCACACACACATATGTATATATGTATATGTATATACACAAATTCAAATACACAACATGCACACAAACCAAAAACACGTTGGTTGCTGTATGTTCTCGGATATATGATACAGCAACAATGCAATATGATAAAGTACAAAAGGACACAGTAGTGTGATCATGTTCAAAAGGCAGATTGCTTTCCGTGTCCTTGAACAAACTGTCTTTAAGACAAGCCTCTGCTTCATGTTCAAGCTGGTGCAATTTATTTTTGTGATTATCCCCGTGATGTGGAGGACATTATATAATTTTACTGCCACAACTTGCATGTCAGAAATAGCTTGATTTGTACCTCTTACGCCACTAGCATAGCCATGGTCGCATCCTTAACCCATGGTCTCTGTGCTTTTGGAGACCACTGCATGTCATGTAGTCGCCAAGCCCAGCCCAGCACACCAAGATGGAGCAGCTGGCGCCTTCTTCCCCTTTGATTCGGCGGTTCCCGCGGTGGGTTTCGCGGTGGCGCAACTTCCAAGTTGCTACTGAGGGAATGGTGGACATGATCTCATGTGGTCACACAAGCTGCAGAAAGTCACCTTGTTAAGAACATGTTGGATTGATTTGAGTCAATCTAGTGTGATGCATGTGCTTGTTACGCATTATCAGTATCAATAATCGGCCAGGATAACCATAATGAGACCAGTTGAAATCCTGAACAGCAATGGCATGAAAATTCGACTAACCACTACGAATCCAAGCTCAAAGTTGCTGCGGATCCTTATCATACTAGAAACTACCTCTAAAAAAATGAAAGTCCTTCACAATTGCTGTGATTATGACAATAATCAGCTCTTATACATTAAAAAAAATGACATTGAACAACTGTGGCTAATAACCAACTGTTAAGGCTATTCACAAACTGAAAACATTAGCTCTTAGGCTATTGGCCAACTTCTAAAAAAATGAAAGTCCTTCACAATTGCTGTGATTATGACAATAATCAGCTCTTATACATTACTGTTAAGGCTATTCACAAACTGAACACATTAGCTCTTAGGCTATTGGCCAACTGATAACAAACCCAGGTGGCATCCTTCAAGGGACAAGATCTTTTCACAAGGACACTTTGACAACAACCCTGATCTGCATCCAGTATACGAACAAAAAATGAGGAAAAATCCTCAAAGGTTGTTTGATTGTCTGGGGGTCAAAGTGGCCAACATGTCAGTCACTCCGGACCTAGGCGCTGAATGTTGGATCTATTGTATTAAGCCTATATGTTGTCTGTCGGATGTTGTTGCTTCCATGAGCTGCAAACAGAATCCAAACAGACCATGACACCATGTCCGCCATGCCTAGGCAGTTTCAAAAGTCAGAAGAGACACGTCTGTGCTGGTGTAGTTGTCGAAGAGGCTGGAATTGATGGACATCACGGCACAAAACAATTGGCATTTCAAGTCTGACCAACTAACCAACAAATTCATGAGATGAAACATGGGAGGAGTGTTTTGTATCTTAAGCTGGAAAATGAGATGCAAATACGATACCCGTTGGAGCCCATATCACCAAGTTATGGCAAAGCATCGCCAAGGCAAGATTGTGCGGCTGGACTCTCATGACACAGGTCCCAAGTGACCCAATAAGGGTAGATTAATCAACCTTAATTCGGTGTAAATGTGTATGTATATACACCGTATGTACGTACATAATACACTGTATGCATGTACATGCATATATGTATGTATGTATGTATGTATGTATGTATGTATGTATGTATGTATGTATGTATGTATGTATGTATGTATGTATGTATGTATGTATGTATGTATGTATCTATCTATCTATCTATCTATCTATCTATCTATCTATCTATCTATCTATCTATCTATCTACACGCATGTAGCTACGCACATGTGAATTGATTGAAACAGCTCATGTCCCTAAACCAAAGGCATTGCTGTGGCACGCGACCTGTGGCGATTGGATCTGTGGCATCACATTTGGACAAATCAACTCTGAACGTTTTCTGCACAGAAATCTTCTCTTCTCAAGGCTCGAGACCTCGTCATTTGCACGTCCGGATTTGCTGCAGCCGCTCGAATTCCTTCGGGAATTGTCTAGGGTTGGAGTCATGCAGGGTTGGTATTCCACTTGAAGCAATTGGTATGGGGATATAATCAACAAACCATGCAATCCAACTTTGAACATGGGGCGCTCTTGAAACCATGTCCTGTGAGCGTCAATTTGGAAACGGCCACCATAGTGTCAAGCTTCTATCCCTGTTGGTCCAAGCAAGTAAATACTAAATCGATCTATATTGTTATATCAATCATATCTAGATATAAATGGAACATGTAGGCTATGTTGTTGCAGAACCAAGCCTTGGGGGTGTATGTATCAATCATCTAGCACCCCGCAGCCCCCTGTTTTACCATCCATCGCTAACAAGTGCTTTCCGACAAAGGAAGATAAGCCACTCAAATTAGGGTCAAGTATGCTCTTCAGCAGGGTATTGCCTTAGCCGCGGACAGGATCATCTCCAAGTTGTGATTCGTCTTTGCTATTCCGATTTTACACGTGATGCAAGTACTACCATTTGGTTGGGCCACTCCTGCTAACTCCACATACCTCCCCGTTGAGGGCCATTGGGATACCCTGGTCTCAGAATCGCTCCCTCTCAACTACCAGCCAGAGATAGCCAAAGTATTTTTGATAATTGGATATAAATCACCTAAGAGAGATTTTTCTTGGCGGATGCTTCTCTATGAAAATCACCTTCGCCCTATGGGCTGTGGAAGATGGTCGCTGTCATGTCGACAGCCCGCCATACCGGTCATGTTTCCATCCCACGAGATACCCACAGATGTCACACTGTGTGCTGATAGAAGGCATGGGAGTTATAATTCACTATTAATTGGGTGCAGAAGCATTCTGACAGAGTTGTGAGTCAATACCCCAGACCCCGGGTAAATCAACCTCCATCCATAGCCATATGCAGCTTCAACATCTGTTTCGGGAGTAGCCCATTTTTGGAGACCTGGGGTGAGTGTGTGGTATTCCAAGATCAGCTGGTTGTGCAAATGACCCTGGCCCTCGGCACTCCAGCAGGGTGGGAGTGGTGCAACCTTCCCTCCCCAGTCGTCGGAAGAAATGGAGGCCGAGTCTCCGCGGAGTCTCTCCCGTAAGGGCACCGGAGTTTTCCAGCATAGCCAGTCCACCTAGATGCTACGTCAATCTCAATGTTCGGTGCCTTTCAAGGTTTGACTCCACCCAAAACCTGTGTCTGGGCAAACTTTGGAACTCCCAATCACACATGCTTGTCTCTGGGTGATTATCTGCTTGTATACCACTTGTGATGTTTCACTTCTGTACAACTTGGTTGGTGGTTCGCTGCTCCGTCACCGTCATCGTTGACCATTATATGAATACTCTTTTGTTGCTCGTTATCCCCTTCAATTCTGTATATTTTTGTACAAGGACCATGTTTGGTAAGAGCTCGCTCACGCACCGACGTTCCAAATGTTCACCAGGAACGGTTCACCCAGATCTGGAAATCATCAGGAAACGTTCACCGCCATGGCACCAGCGCATGATGGCGCAGCAACGGCGGCAATGGGCTTGGCTCTTTGAACCAACTGGCATTCCATGGGGGATAGGCTTATCCCTCAAGGTCCTAAAGCGATCAACTCAAAAAGATGTCATCTGAAAAAAGTAATAGTCCCACGAAATAGTCCCACGAACTAGTTCGGAAGGAAGTATGGAACTCATTTCCGCTCGTTGGGAAGAAGACACACAGAATCTGCAAGCGGAACAAACCACCTTACAAGACAAGCAATTGAAAAACAAGCGACTTCAATGGCCATTTCAACTTGCAAAACAAGCAACGGGAGTTTTAAACTCAATTCACCTATACACTACATTTGCGACTGGGGCACTTCTGATACCGTCGGCTGGCTCCCCCAAGAATGGCCTATAAGGATACCCCTGGCGAGCCGCTTATCGCTCCCACAGTCAACCAGGTTGGTCAGATCATGTCCTTTCAACGTTTCTTGGGCCGATGGCCACTCATCCTCCAGATGAGGGCCGCAACCACTGCCAAGCCCAGCCACCACACGTGGCGCGAACGCGCAAGCGTTGAGTTGAGAATAGCTGGAGAACAGCTGAAAGGACTCTGAATATCACCGCAGTTGGTTGCCAAGATTCTTTTTTGGGTCGCGATGGTTACCATGAGACACGATTCCCAAAAAGAGTCGGCTGGTCTGAGTCATAAACTTGTGCTGTTGTTTTGTATGTAATTTGGTAGATATGTACAAATGGTTTTGGTGGCATTGTAAACCAACATGCAAGTTGGAGGTACCATCATATCTATAATTATGCCTGTCGTCCACTAACATGATGGATAAGCGCATATACAGTTGATGCAAGCAACAAACATCAGGAATGTGTCCAACACATGACGTTGAATTCATATATAAATATGATGAGGGAAACATGAAGGATACAGCAAGGTTCAACTAAACAATGCAATCTACAACTACACACTAGATCAATCTTATTTTCCAATGTTTAGCCACTATTTCAATGTCGTGATGTTGACTAGCAAACAGCCACACAACATTGCGTTGCTAATCCGAAGCATTGAGTCACCATTTTACACTGAAGCTTCCAATGGAATCATGCAGCACTCACAGACACGCACCTGTCCACTGACAAAAAAAATGGCAATACACTACTGTATTTCATTCTGCAAGGGAGAAAACAACATATAATGTGTAGACACGTGAAAGTCATGAACACCAGACCGCGTTGATTCGTCTTAGGCATCTAAAATCTTCAGCTTACATCAGGTGCTCTTGTGGACGTGCAAACATTGGAGATGTGGGTCCCAAGCATTCAGATTTCATGCTCCAAAAGTGAAGGTGTGCAAATGCATATTCCAACTTGCCGACACGTTGTGAACATGATCAGTTCGTTAACATGATTTGGGAATGTTCACAAAGGGTATGATATTTCTAGAGGGATATGATCAACTTCCATCATCCTGAACAAGAAGCTTTTGTGGTTCTCTACTATTAAAACGTCAAATCATAGTGGAGTAGGCAGTCCGACCAGAATGATGTTGATAAATGCTGGAAACTTTGACTATGCACACTACAACCTGCCCTTATCAACCCTCACCACCACTGACCACTTCTCAACTCCCGCTAGCAACAGCTGACGGAGAGCTGCACATTTAAAATTTCGATTTCGCTCGACCGCTGACCTTTGCCCTCGGGATAAGTTACTCCCTCGGTGATGCATTTACAGTAGTGTAGCCAACTGTATAGAACAACCATTGTTCATTGAAAAATGGTTATTTACAGTAGTTGGCGATCAACCATTGTTCATTGAAAAGTGGCTAATACTTGATAGCATTTAGAGTACAGTAGCGATCAACCATTGTTCATAGGCCTAGTCATGATTGATATTGATGAGGGTAGGTCACAGTTGATCATGGTTAAAGCTCCTACACTACACTGCAGGCGAATACACTCCCAATCGGTCAAGACATGGATACCTTCGGAATAAAGCGACCCTATCACACTGGTGCGAACCCACACAAACCCATTAAGCTCTTTACTTGTTTTGCTGCTGCAACTTTAGATGTACGTAATTTGTTGTTAACAACGATCAGAACAACAAGCAAACCAACTAACCACCACCAGTGCGATATCCGATCCTGGATCTGCAATGCGATGTTCAGCACTTTGGGTGACATTGTTGGAGTCTTCGTCAAAAAGCAAACCCATCTCACTGAGATGATCGCCACAGACTCACCAATCAATATTGTTATGAATCCAGGGCCAACACAAAGAGGAGCTGAGCATCACCGCAAACAGCAGCAATAAAGCCCATGCCAATCACAAGTAAATGACAGTACTTCAGCTCTAATATGGTTGTTTCTCAAAAATGGGGGGTAAGCCCCAAATCATCCAATGCTAATCACTTATGGTATAAACCAACCATTTTTGGTGTACAGTACCCCAAACTGGCTAGGTCGAAACCACAATGAAGTAGCAGTTTCTACATTATTGTTAGCTATCGTCTCCTAGTATATCAACCCCTATTAGCCATTATAAACCCTTGTCAACCATTGCTAGTGGTTGTAAACTCTAAAGCCGACCTGCCAGTCTCAGGGCTGCGAAGGTCCAGCATCCAACAACTTCCGCAAAGAGATGCACTGCAACGCAGGGTCTGACCCGAAACCCGTCCAGCGTTGCTTCCGGGGACCCAGGATCCTCGTTGAACGGTGCTGGTCCCAGAGCTACCGCAGAGGTCAGGAGGTAGGTTCCGTTGAAGGTGGGCGAGATCACGTTGGGGCTGGAGAAGTTCATTGCATCACAGTATCTCTTCTATAAGGATTTGTTGGTGTATCAATGCATCAATATATTGCTATATAGGTACGAACATCTTAAGACAAATGTTTAATATATCTATAATATACTATCACATAAAAACAAGTAAACTTCAGAAGACTGAACAAATTCACCATAATGCACCAAGTACGGGATCCTGAAAAGATCCAATCTGATTAACACAATATACAGTAAGTTCATCGAGCATGACAACCTTATTGACTCAACAACAGGACTATGTTTAGAGGAGCGGAACGTAGGATCCAGAAAGAACCCAATCACAGAACATCGGTTGGTTTTCCCTTAGTCTCAATTGTATACCCATACCATACGAACTTGTCTGGATGTCCATCCTCACTTTGTTGGATGTCCATCCTCTATCATCCTCTGGTAGCCTCCTGAAGGTGCAAGCCAGCGATGCGACAACTCCTCCCTCAAGCTCAGCTTGTCAAACTCAAGAGCTGAGAACTACAGGTTCCCCATGACTGGTGAAACTGACAAAATCAATCCGGTCTGATTGATAGATTGATGAGCGGTATAGGTAGAAACTACAAATCAATGAGGTTAATGGTTAGCTTACGACTGGTGTATATTGACGATTTATGGCTAGAAACCGTTGATAGATCAGATTGATAGATATGATAGATATGGGTTATCCATATTTTGAAACTGGTGACACAAAGAAACAACCGCAATGAACATCGAAGCAGTCTGCTTATGAGTTGCGGGCAAAAGGCTATCAATAGGTGGCTTATATCACCACGTGGGCGGGAGGTCGGTGCCTCTACCGGTACGTCAACCGCAGCACTTGACCATGGTGTTACAACCTCAATTGTCACCTCAAACAACAGAATTTATAACATATCAATGTGACTTCAACTGGCCTACGATATATATATATATCTTTATGCTTATGTTGAAACTGGCTATTGCTTTAACCGTGAACATTTCAGTAAACCATTGTTCAAGGGGTAATGTCCATAACTACGAGGTTCAGATAGTGAATAGTGAATCGCTCACATCATGGCCACTACCAGTGCAAACAATGATCCACCAGCATGCCAGCATTGACCACCACGAACATTTGCGAACCATGAGTAATGATCATTCACCATCTCTGAAACATCATTAGCCGTCATTAGGATGGTCAGGAACCCTTATCATGATTGAACATCATTCTTGATTATCATCATCATTTACAATTGTTGACTACCAGCACTACTAGAAAACCATGAAATTGTTATCGATTCTCATCGAGCTTATTTGTCATCATGAATTGCCCAACATTCAACATCATTGACATCATCAACGATCATTCATAACCACTGCCAAGTATTCAATAAACCATCACTGACGGAATATAATTGATCACCAGTATTTCACCATCAAATCTCCCATCATTTACCATCATCAATCGATAGTGTAACTTCAACATGTACCATCATTCAACCATTACAAGAAACCCATCATTTACCATCAAATTACAAATCAATTGCTATTTTACCATGAAATCACCAGCCTACAGGTCATTAAACGAGTATTTCAGCATCATCTAACCATGAAACCCCACCACTTACCATCCAATGATCCATCATTTACCATCATCTAACCATGAAATCACCAGCACTCCGCCCGAGGAGCAGCGGATTGGGGTAGCCCAGACGGCAAACTTCAGCCACCAACCTGGGCGACAGAACGCGAATCAGAGAAGGGAAATGCTTCACAAAGATGAACCATTTGAAGTTTTCTTCAAATAGGCGACAGTGAAATGGTTGGTTTCGCACTCTGAATGGTTAGTGAACCATTGATATACAACCGTAAAGAAACTATAATCAATATTATACAGGTTTTTATCTATAATTAGTGTAAGTATCAATTATGGTAAATGTAACTATAGTGAAATGGTGCTTTGAGACATACGGTGGTTGCTTAGATGGTTGTATATAATGCCATCAGTTTTATCTATAATGCCATATGTAGTAATACAACATCCATTCTTGGGGTTCCCTATCTTGAGAAACACCCATCTAAAATATTTGTCAGTGTTTTTATTATTCCATACATTGTTAAAAGGTATTACACCCCATGTATGACCACGATTTTGAGCTTTCATGTGTACATTTACCATTAATGGTTACTGAACTTGCCATTTCTTCCCAATATGTTTTTGCTAGCCACTTCTTGATGCGTATACCAACAAACCAAGTAATCCAGGAGTTTGGCTGCATTACTGATCATCGACAGTGATACATTGTAGATGAATTAAATCAATTTAATCAGTAAATGTATGCATATGAAATATATAAATATACATATATATATATAACAAAGCAATATTGAAATTATATCTGGTGTGTGTTTTCGAATTGAATCAAGGAGGAGTACGTCACTATTACACATTCTTTGCCTTGCAAGCCTCCTTCGGCCCCAAAATACAACATGAGGATCTTCGGTGGCATGTTCACCTCACAATTTCTCGTCTGTAGGCACTGAACCAGGAGTTTTTTGAAACAGATTCTATTAAAGGATAATCCCACCACAAAATATACCTTTGACCTATACATATCATTATGAATAGACATAATCTATATACAGAGTGTATGTGCAAAATATGCATGCATATGCACATATATCTGAAAAAATCTGATTAAACCAACAAACAAATCAACAACTACATACGATATTACAACCATCTAAAATAAAAAACATATATGAATATAACACAAATATATACACATATATATGTATGTAAATCATATATATCAAATATTATACATACAACTAAATCAATAAAATCAAATCTTGCACAATAAGTACCTAAATATACTAAGTTTATATTAATATATTTATGTAAATGTACATATCAAGTACACACGCATTCATCATCCGAAATCCATCCCCCATCCCACCAGCCGCAACGACCCCTCCGCTCCGCTCCAAGTGACGTGGAGAGCGGAGCCTCCGCCGGGAGCTGCAGTTCCAAACAGGTGCTGAGCCTCGGCGTGGAAGAAGTGGGTCACTGGTTCAAGAGAAGCAATAGGGATTAATAGTGAGCTACTAATTGAATAAGGGATGAATTAACTGGTTTGAGTAATCTGGAGCAGGGAATAAATAGTGAGTTCCATTAAACTAATTATTAGTACGGCCAATCATGATGAGTAATACAGGTGATATTACTAATAATGATGGGATAAGTTGTTGGTGATAATCATAATAATGGTACATAATAGTGAATGGTGAGTAATACTGGTGATTACTAGTGATTACTAGTGATTACTAGTGATTACTAGTGAGTAATACTGTCACTGGTGGTGATTCATTTATAGTAGTGAATAGTGCATACAGCTGGTGATGAGTATCTTTAGAGGTTGACCGGGTTGTCAATCATTTTCTAATGGTGGTTAATGGTGGGTAATACTGGTTTACAGTGCCAAAAGCGTGGTAATTCATCGTATTGAATTGTGATCTTCGTGTTGATGAACATTGAGGTTTCAATACCGGTGGTTAATAGTGCTTAGTGGTGAAAAGCGACCATCCCTGATCAGCAACGTAGGCATCGTCAATGACTCTTCCAGCCGCCATGGCCGGGGATGGCTATGACCATTCAAGATGCCACAGCGCTGGAGATTTTAAGTGCTGGATCCAGGGTACCGCCATAGGCAACCAGTAGCAGCAGCGGTGCCTTTAGAACAATGCATGAATGCGGAGAAGCACTTTGAGAGTAGTTCATAGTTCATACTGATTGATAGTAACATCAATACTGGTGATTAATATATAGTAATTACTACTGGTTGACAGTGAGAAAATACAGCTTAATAGTGGCATCTTTGGATCTTGTGATACTCCGCATCGTCCGACTCGTCACTATATATGAACGAGTTTTCCATGGTCCATATGGACAAAACACCCATAGTTAGGATATGCAAATCCCAAGCTTTTTCAGGTAAACTGGGGGGTGGTTGATTCATATGACTGTGAGTCAAAACCCTGTACTTCTGGTTCCCCTATCATTAGCCATTGTTTTCCCCTTGTTGTTGGTCATTCTCCCCCACTATAGGTTGGTAAATACTGACCCAGCTCGCCACATGGATCTACCATTCATAGCACGAACAGAAATCGCTGCTAGAGCCCTGGCTCCCTCCATTCCGTCGGTCACAGCAGCGCCAGCAGCCCAGATACATTGAGAGCTGCAGTGAGATCACATCCAGCTTTCGATCTGCGCGGGGAACAGCCACTGATCCCAGGTTTTGAGGGGGTACTTAGCCACCTTTCAGGCCTTTCAGTAAGGGATTGGTTCATTTTCACAAAGAAATCTTTGCTGATAGCAGTTTGTTAGCTACCTAGTGATCACGTGGTTCATTTAAGTTGCTTGACAGTTGTTACAACAATGGATTGTAATTGACCGGACTAGCAAACCGATGCAACGCCTTTTTTTTCAATCATGAACCAAGGGTTTGCACCTTGTCCCACTGGTTATCATGGGTGGTTTTATACGCACAAATTGCTGGTGTTCAATGCAATGCGATGTCCTGTTTGTGATGAAATGGACATAGTGTTTGAACAGAAACAAATATGAACACTTCCGTTTGGTAATCCAGCATAGCATTGGAACATGCACCAGAATTCTTCATTGTTTCCTTGAGTTTCAATTTGATTTATGATGATTTTCCTTTGCTCACCTAGATTGCCGGAGGGTAGCAGTGCCAGAAAAAACTTGTTGGCAGAACCCAAAACAACAAGCAAAACAATAAGCCCAGGCCACGACACACAGCAGCCGCTTCCCTATGAAGCAGCCAGCTGCAAGGTACCACAGTTCGATTGTTGCGATTGTTGGTTCTGATCTACAAGATCAAACATCACATTTGCTAGCATTGATATCTTTAACGAGCAATATGGATATTAAGCGTTCTATGAATCATTTGGTTGCTTGGCAGTCAACCATTACTAGCTATATCTAGCTATTTTTAGAACCCTCACTCACAATTGTTCTAACAATCAGAATCAACCATCACAACCAACCATGGCAACAATCATACTCCAATAATTACTAGCATGTGGTTGGAACCCTCCTGGTAGCTCCAAACCGGCCTCCCTTTGAAAGCCCTTCAAAAAGCTATATGGGCACCCATCCTTCACCATGGTTGACCATTGCTGTTTCTTATCGTTAATCATTGGCCATTACCAATACCTATCATTTGACCATTAATTCACGATCAACTGAACACAATTGACCATCAATCAACCACAAATTCACCCTTTATCAACTATGAATCAGCCATTATCCACCGTTTCTGGACCGTTTATTGACCATTGAATTGATCATTCATCTTTAGTTCACTAGAATCGATAACTAATTCTAAACCATTTTTGCCCATCAAACGACTATCAATCCCTAAGCGGCACTATCAACCACTACTTGGATGTGCACCCCCACGGCTCGTAAGTGGTCCCAATTCCCATGGTTTTAAGGGCATAGAAGCTACCTTATAGAGCGTAACTAACCATGGTGAACTCCACCTGCACATCCAAGTAATGAACAACACAATCTACGAGGCGACATCGGGTCATATTGGTAGCTGCAAAAGTTTCCGACTCTGCCTTGCTCCGTGCCGCTGACAAAGACAGCGGGTCCTGGAGGAATCCACACCTGGCCGAGTTAGCGCGGTGAAGGATGGTGAATGATTGATGAACGGATCAGTTGCGGATGAATTCATGGTTCAATAGTGGTTACTACAATGGTATCTGCAGAGACTAGTGGTAAATCAATGGTAAATTAATGGCAATCTCTATAGCATGCCTACATCCTACTATCTGAATATTTGTTGGTTATCTGCAGCCATAGTGTTACGCAAAGAATCCCACAACATATCCCGAATCCCGAATACCAAAAAACGTGCTGTTCTTCTGTTTTTCCTGGAAGCTATTGGGGGATGATATGGGATGATGAATTCTGAGCAATACCCAACGTCAATTTGAGTCGGAAAAAACCGACAATTGCAGATAGTATGACTCTCGTTAGAGGGAAAAAAACGTTGGAACTTCTGCAAACGGATTCACAAAAAGTGGCACTGGTCTTCCTTCTTGAAGTACTCTTGTCAGTCATCTTTATCTTCATCGGTGGCGTGGTTCGTATCCAAGCATGATTGTTGTTGGAAACCCACAAACGCTTATAGTGATGCTCGTTTTAAGCCCTCCCAACCAACACCAAACATCTGAGCGGCAGCCACAACCGCATCCCTCGCAGGACCAACGTCGCCTGCGTGCGCCGCGCTGTGGCTAAGCTTCGGAAGGAGTCGAAGCAAACCTGGGCGACAGCTGATTGGGAGGTGTTCATGGCAGGGTGGGGGGGAGGGAGCCATGAATTGACCCAAACTGTCATCAAGTCTTTGTGCATGACTACCAAACAAGTAATTGAACATTGCCAGTTGTGGGGCCTTGATATAGCCATTTCTAGCAAATCTACCATTTGATCGATGTTCATAACTACTTTAGCGTACATGTGCTGGATCTCCTTGTCCAAACACGACATGCTGTTCCCGGTTGCCCGTTTTTGCTAGTGATTGCAATTTGGCAACCATCAGTCACTGGCAAAGGTTCTAAACCATTTGGGTGTTTCTCAAAATTGGCGTACTCCCCAAATTGACCATTTACAGCAATGAGCCAAAGATTTGGGGGGTCCCCCATTTCTAGAAACCACCATATGATGAACCTACCATTGACCTCTTTCAACACGATGAAAAAAACATGAAACACTGACTTTTGCTTGAGGTTGTTGGGTACTTACTAGTATGACTAAGGTAATCAGTTCACACTGGTTTTGGGAAAGGAAGTGCCATCAGCACGCCAGAACAAATGGCCCAACCTTTTTGGGCACAACAGTGACGCCTACTGGTGATTCTGAACAATGGAGTACAGTGTTCTTGGTGGCTTTTTGATCCCTTGCTAAAAGTCCAACTTTTAGTAGCTATATGGTAAATCAACCATATCCCAAAAAACCTGAAAAGCTAGCCAGTAGTAGCTGTAATCCACCATGATCACCTATTGACAACCATTACTAACCATTACTAGCCATTGCTAACCGTTCTTAACCATAGAAAAACCCATGGTTTCCCTATAGGTAGTAGCTGAGTTCTCCACCCAGTGTTGTTTCCAAACGAAGAATGGCCATTCGGTCACACTGCGTAGCACCACGAGCGGTGGCTCCATCCCCTGGAAATCCGCTCGGGCCATCAGGGAACCTCGCCTCACCAACCGTGGTGAAAGGCGAGAAAGCCACAGGGATCCCATCAAAAATGAATGGTTCATCATGATAAATGTTCAACAAAAGGATGATCACTGGAGGTACCGCCCTATTCTTTAAATGGTATTTTGAAGTAATTTCTGATGATTTGGGGGTACCCCTATTTTGAGAAACCATCAAATATTTTTCGTGTTCCCCCAGCGCTACGCTGGACCAGCTCAACAGAGCTTGTACCTAGCCAAGCCATGAAGCCGGTAGCTGATCCCACAACATAATTTGTTTTTTATTGGCTCTTGTGACTTAAGGCAAGTTTGAAGAAGCATCAACAACATTGATAACCGCAGCTTTTAACCAAGATTGATTTTAAAAAACAACGATAAATTAATCATAACCATCAATTAACCATGCGTTAACCGCCTATTTCAACCATCAATTAACCATGCGTTAACCACATAATTCATCCACCAATGAACCATCAGTTGACCATCACCACATGATTTAGGATCCATCGATGTTATGAACCACTATTGACCGCTGATTCACGATGAGTTCAATCCTGGTTGGTGGTTATAACCCATGTTGTTCCATTGCTACTACATCTGTCTGATATACCTCAACTCATGGGACTGATGGTTCCCAACCATCCGCTATTGCAATGTTATAACTACCAACCATGAGTTATTTAACCACTCTGAACCATTTACTTACCATTTGTCAACCTATTTGCAAACTACTACTAACCATTGATTAACCACTATTAGTATCTATTATCAACGATTAACTAACCATTTATGAGCCACTATCATCAACCATTCCATAACCATGCGCTAACATGTGCTAACTATTATTTATGAACCACCATCATTTATCATTGATCAACCGTTTATTAACCATTTGGTGGTGAACCAAATTGAGACACCCTTAACTCCATTATTTAGTAATCATTCAACAACCATTTAACCATTAACCACCATTATTTATCAGCTATTAACCACCATTAAGCACCATTAACCACCATTTTTATTTATCAACCACCATTCTTAACGACTTATCACCACCCACCACTTGGCTCAGCGCGCCAAGGTACCGTCCATGCCTCGTGGTTGTATTCTTCGTGTCCAGTGGCCCAAGCCTCCACGGGTCCGTTGCGGGGGGCAACGTGTGGTGCTTTCAAACGGGGGCAACGTATGGTGGTTCTAGGGGAATAGTAGGTGGTTCCAATAGGTGTGTATGGTGGTTATAGTAGTGTATAAGAATAGAATGGTTAATATAATGGTTATAGTAGGTGGTGTTTCAAAGTGATGGCGATTTTAGAGGGGTTGACGAGCGACAATAATAGGGGATGTGATAAGCAACATGATATGGATTGATAACTAGCAATAGCAATAACTAACAATAATGGTTAAACAACTACATGTGCCTGGTTTCTCAAGTCATAGGGGACCCCCCTGTCATCATCTGCTATTCATCGTTGACAGTAGCCAAGCATTTGTCGGGTGGTGATGGGTATACCCCCCATTTGAAGAAACCACCATGTGATCCGGTTGTCCACGACAGACCCGTTTCGTGGACGACCTATGCATTGTATGTGTGTTATTTTTCAGCCCAAAAACGAAGCAATTAGCTCTGCAGGCAAGAACCATTACGTGCCACTCCGCAGTTCCGAATAAACTTCCGGACAAAAAAAAAACAGCACGCTTGGGGAGATCCACCATGGAGGGGACAGCCTGTGGGTTGGTGATAGCTTGGTTGAACTCGTTGCTCGACTCTGGACGAAAAGACTCACTTGGGCGCACAAACGTCATGTCAGCCACTGAACCCCTCAGACTTGTTACGTGCATAGAAACCTATCTAGACCTTGTTCTTTCCGGAGGTTACTGAATCAGGGGTAGCATCAATAGAGCAGTGAGAACTGATCATTGATGGAAGTGCTGATCTACGACTCTTTCAGATTCCTATGGCTTGCTATGTTGTTGAAATGCCCGTCCCAGTCCCCTGAAGCCAAGCATCGGTTCCTGCATGGTCCTGCATGGTTGATTGCTCATCCTGCTTTCCCTCGTTCCACTGTGTTGGCCAATGATCAAACAACGACGGCAACTATGATGCCACTATGCCACTTCCGCTTTCAAAAATAAACTGGAACAAAAATAAACAAAGATCATCAACAACAGGTGTCCCAAGATAAACAAAGATGAACAAATATGACCATCCAACAGTCTCACAGAGCTTTACTGAACACCTTCTCAAGGTGTCACGCCTTGATGCTGAAGATGTCTTTTCCCTGGTAGCTGGAACCATAGACCTCGGGTGAAGCTTGGGGGAGGGTTCAAGAATGCCTGGCTATCTCAACTTGCGTCTTGTTCAGAAGGAAGTGGATCATACGTTGGTGATAAAATGATATAAGATGTATACATATACTAATATGTGTATACACATGTGTAGATATCGATATGTATGTAGATGTGAAGGTACGTATATAAGTACACATATTTTCTAAACAAATACAGATATGTACAATACATATAATATATACTTTGACCCTCAATTGCCCAACAAAAATCAGTGAACATCTCACAACCGTGGGTACTATACAATCCCAGCAAAAATGTTGTGCTTGAGGGGATGATTCGGTATCTGGAGAGCTGTTGCAACGATTTGGTCAGCTCCTGAAATACTGCTTGAATCAGAGCAGGATTCCCACAGTGGGTGATGACAACACGCCACAAACAGTTTGGAATTGCAACTCTAGTGACTCTAGTGTAGTTTCCAGTCTCCATCTAACAAGGAAGTCTGGTGGGTTTTGGGGAAGCAAACTAGGACCCGCAAACAAATGGCCAGTCGAACAAGTTGTTCCATCGAATCACCACCACTTCTACATCTAGTGGGATATAACCAACCAACCAGCCAGCCAGCCAACCAGCAAGCCAGCCAGCAAGCCATCCAACCAAGGAGACTCGCAGTCGGGAGATGGGAACCACTACCTGTGAGGCGCCATGGGTCTCCGGACACGATGATGGTCCCGCAAGGCCAACTGCGAGAGAGGATAGAAGCCTCCACCGCAGCAGTGCTGCCGTGCTGCTGTGCTGCACTAGGTCCCTAGGTGTGCCTCAATCACCTGTTGGACAACAAAAACTACTTGACAGCAATCTGCGTGAATGGATCCCCTAGAGTAGTTTGATTGAAAAGTTCTTGTTAACACGGATCCCACGCGCATTTATGCTAGAGCTCCACTCTTGCTAACGGCAAACAGCTACTGGTCAAAGAAAGCAGGGTGGACACCCCCAAAGTGCATGTATATACAAGAATAGTTGCAAACAGTAACATGAATCTTGTGTATGTGAGCAAATGCCTCTGTGTGTTTGCAGAGTTTTGTCCTACAGTATAGATATCTACAGATCAGTGTAGATCACATCAGAAGCACCCGTGTGTTGTGGTGATGCGCATTGGTGGCAGGTCACCCAGCGTGTGGATGCAGTTCATGACCAGGAATGGTGAATTTGTGCAGATTCTCGCGAATGGTTCATCCTACACCATGAATCAATGTTCATTGTTGAGAATTGTAGATGATTGCAGCAATAAGAGGGCTGAGAGCGGTTGACTACGTACCATTTCCTGAGGCCACTCCTGGTAGCTCCAAATCGCTCCCCCTTTAAAGGGCCATGGGGATACACCTGGTTCCTTAGCCTTAGCTCCCTCCCAGCCAACAGCCAGGAATAGTCGATCATTGGCAGTTTCGAATGCTTAGCCAATTGCGGAGTCCCTATCCACCTGCTGTCGATTGCTGGAAATGTCTTTCGGCCGACTTCCCTGTCAATCTCCAGGCGATGACTATTTTGCGGGACTTTGACTGGTATTTTTTCGGGATAGTTGACTGGTATTTTTTCGGGACAGTTGTTTGACAGTCCCCTACCACCCCAAAAAAAACACGATGGTAAAAAAAAACAAATGGTTGCCTATAACTGTAATGATAAATGGAAGCAAAGGGATCAACTTTCATTTTTAGCATTCTTGGGATGTTCACGCTAGAAGTCGCTGTCGGGCAGTTTGTTTTGACAATATGGGTGTTTCTCAAAACACGGGATCCCCAAAATCATGCATTCATAAGAACTTTGAGTGATAAGCCAACCATTTTGGGGTACCCCTAGTAGAAAAAGAACATTATATCACCACTTTTTGGAACCCTGGAGGACAATTCAGCGACCTGGTCACGGCTGCGGATCACAATCTCTGCTGCAGCTCACGGCTACCCCCAGAGTCCATGGGCCAAGGGGGACCGCATCGAACGAACACCGAAAGAGGGCGCTCTTGTACTGCCAGGAATCGAAGCGCTGCTTGGTACTTGCATTCATCACTGATGATTATGGTAACCACTAGTAGCCATAGTGATGAACCATTAGTAACCATGGTCACTATGGTTACTATTCCATGATTCTTGATGATTGCATCACTCTTGATGATCCCTTTACCGAACATCACAATACCAACCAGGGCGGCAACCAACCACGGCAGCACCGGCGCTGAAGCGCTCAACATTTCCAGGAGGCACCTGCGCAAGCTTCCGCATGATCGAAGTCCTGGTGTAGCGAAGCAGTGGTTTACCATGCTGTGCCGATATGGATTGATACCAGTAACATATTATATCATATTATAAATTTATCTGAATAAAACACATATTAAACCTCAGGGCTGGTTCAGGGGTATCCTCATTTTTCCAAAAGTAGTCGGCCAGTTAAAGCGGCGCCTGAAACGAATGGGTATCGGAGGCCGATGAAATACAGCCAGGGACTCTCTGCTGACGCAGCCAGGGCTTTTTGAAGCGCTTCGCAAAACATCAGCCTGAGTGGCTTCGTATAATGACTGGTTGGTGGTTGAACCAGCCCGTCATGAAAAATATGCTTGTCAAACAACCAATTGTTAACAACTACGTTTGGGAAAATAAGCAAAATGTTGGAAACCACCAGCCAGAAAGAGAATTGACTGCTTTTCAATGTGCCTCAAGTGTTATCTATGAACCTTCAATTTTCGACCAACAGTTTGAGATGCAGGATAATTCCATAACATAGATGCAAAATCTCCAGGGGTGTGTTCTGGGTATAGCAAGCCCGTTGTTTGGGCTGCAAAATTCATAGCAGTCACTGAATATGAGGTGTCCAATACATTGGCAGTTTCATTGCGAAAAAATAATCTCACTTGGGATGGTTGCGCATACCATCTTGGATAGCCGCCCATATCTTGAAACCCAAGGAGTTCCAATCTCTTCTTTCAAACGGACTTGCTGTGTAAGATCAGCTTTAGCTCGAAACTTCAACGGGCCAGGATTCATCATGAACTTCAACCAGTGCTAACCACAATTAACTGGTGCTACCCCACCAGTGCTACCATTAATGTTGATCCTTAACCAACTGCTACCCTCACCGTTCTAGTTTTTGTGCTAGTGGGCAGAACGCTGAGCAACTGAGATGTTGACAATCACAATGAGGCTTGTCCAGGTTGCCTTGGCGACTAACCATTACGAATCAGTACAACACTGATGACTATTAATTAAGTGCAAACGTATGATCATCATTGGCTGGTTAACTGGTTAACCACAGCACCTGGATTTAATCACCACCATTTATCGTGATTCACCAAGCTTCAACCAGTATCAACCAATATCACCAATTCTGAAGTACGACCCACAAACACTCAACAAGAATCAGGCCTTCGCCATAGTTATACAACCATCACCCACACCATGATGATCAAAAATGATTGATTGCTGATGTTTGAACCATCATCAGCGGTAATTTTGCCCTCGCTTACCTCATCAATGAGCCACCATTCAAGGATCACTTAAGGACGGCCATTGAAGCATCACTTTTCAACCATTTCACCATGACTCAACCAACATGTCACCATTATAACTCACCGACATTTCAAGTATCAATTCACCAACATCAAGCACCATGAAACCGCCAGCGCCCAGCATCCTCATTTGATCCTCATGGAACCACTATCTAATCCACCGTTGAACTATCACTCAACCATCCTTTAATCACCATTTCACCACCACTCATACACCATAATCAACCACCAACTAGTGGTTTCTTGAAGTAGTGCTAGTCCCAAATCATCCTATGTTCATCATTCTTACTAATAACCACCCATTTGTAGGGGGTTTGCCTATGGCTTGAAAAACCAGCACCTAGGAGCTGTTGAACCAGTATTGTTGGTCATCAACCGCTATTATAAACCATATCATTCGCGGTTACAACCCCTGTGAAACCTGATATGTTTTATAAAAACCCTATTGGCCACCATAAAATCATATAAAATACAATGTAAAAAAAAAAAACAACAACTTATAAAACCCAGAAAAAATTCGTTATAACCCCCCCTTATAAACCTATAGCACCTTGTAAAACCATTTAACTCCCACATAATCCCCATATAACCCCATATAACCCCCATGTAGCACCTTATAAAACCATATATCAATACCACCTCTTTGATCCTCAGTCGCACCCACCGTTCTCACGTTCTCCTCAAGCTCCACCATGGCCACGCAGAGACGCTCACCGCTCCCCAGCTGAGACCAGGACAACCTGACGCAGCACCGCAGGACCACCATGGATGAAGGGTTGATGAATGGTGAACCTGGAAGCGAAACTTAGTGGTAACCAGGTTAATCGATGAATGGTGAACCTGAAATTTAACTATATTTCTCTGAAATTCAAATAGGGAAACCAAATATTCGGATGTTTTGGATAGAAAAAAAACAGCGGGGTAAATGATGTCACTAGTCAAGGATATTCAAACGTTAAGAGAAATGTAGTTAATGCTTTATCATCCAACGTACGATAAAATATTCATTGCTATGTGCTAGTAGTTATGCACATCCAAATGTATACGACAAATGTTCAACGATAATGATGTGTACCTATAGTTGGTTGGTTTCCTTATTAGTAATGGTTGTTATATAATTGGTTGGAAAGTATCACCATTATCGACGAACCCAAATCCATCCGAAATGCATCGAAATGATATGGCTGCAATCCGGCTATGAACCGCAGTTGAAACTGACCATAGAAAATCAGCAATCCTGGTTTCATAATTCAAACCAAATACCTGAACTCTTACAGCCACAAAGCGATGGTGTTCTGCGTTCAGTCACAGTTGCGCTGCGCTTCGAAGTTCTCCAATTTCGAGTCCTGCCCTGTGATTGGACCGTCCCAACCTGATGACCACGGCAACAGAGTACGGCAATGGCAACTGCTGTCCCGAGCCGCTGCTACCAAGACACTGTCCAGCCCCAAAGTTGTCGCAAAGGATCACCGTTACCTGGGGCAGAGTCAAGGAGGGAGGGGGGTTACACATGGAGCCGTGCACCATGGTGCATCCTAAGTCGTGTACCACCAACTAATTTGTGAACTATCCCCATCCCGAACTGAGAATGCTTTGGATTCATCATTGTTTTGGAGGTCTGAAATTGCAAATGATAGCATCTCGAAACCAGCACGCAACTCACTAGAAAACTTCAAAACTGCTGGCTCTTTCAAAATTAAACAAGATATGATCGGAGGGACTGCAATCATAATACATAGTTTTTCCTTTGGCTGACACACCTATCCATTTGAGGAGGTTTATAATAGTGTACTGGTTGTGACTCATGCCTGTCTCCCGGATAGTTAAAAAAAACCCTCGTGTGGTCCGCTTACATCCGCCTACTTCAGATCAAGAAGCAAACCTGGCATCCACTTTAGTACCGACCCTGAACTCCTGGTGAATATCCTCAAACAATTCTAAAAACATTGTTGGTCAGGACTATCGTGTCCAACTACTTTCTTGTGAGGAAAAAGTTACCTGCATGCACTTGCCTTCTTGTTTCGCACACGGCGCAGTACGATTTGATACCATTGACATGATCCACAATATACCCTGCCCGTAAACCAGCACAAACCTCAGTCATGCAGCATTACTGTCTGCCAAGCGCCTCAAATCACTTCTGCTTGTCTATCAAACTTACTCTGCTTCTCTGACATCGTACGGCTAATCCAATCTGTAGTTCAGCCATCTATGTGGAACAATCTGAACAAATCTAATTCAGTTGAATCTAATCAGATCTATCCATCCATCAGCATCCAACTATCATCAACTATCGACAAGGTGGACCCCCTGGTTAAACATTGTTTCTAGGGCCATTGAACTATACTTACCATTTGCCTGGTAGTTACCCTAGGTCGGTCCTGCCCGGCCCGGCGGTATCACAACAAAGGGCGACGGCCCCGGGTTGGCCCCTCGTCAAGGCGCGGAGGCTGCATGTCGATTCACCACACACAATTCGCTGGTGCCGTGGGGTGCACGACCTGATGCCGCAGGTTGACAGCCGACCGTTTCATCATCCAAGTCATTGGTGAATGAATGGTATGTATATACATATATGTATATGTATATATGTATATACTAATGGTTAAATCATTAAAAAATACCATTCATGATTGATTCATTAACCACGATTATGATTTCTTTTTATGAATTATCATTATTGATTGACCACTTAGAGTGATTTCTAATGGTTAATTAACCATGGTTGAACACCACTAGTGATTAATTCATAATGTTAAGTAACCACTATTAATAATGGTGGCTGATAGTGGTTAATTCATGATAGGGGCTAATAATTCACCATGGTTGAACACCTCCTATATGGTGGTTCTCAAGTCCGGAAAAGCTAAAGCTATGCATATTATGCGTGGTTTATTGTTGTAAATGAATCATAGTGGATGATTTGGCAATGATTTGGGGGTACCCCTATTTGGAGAAACCATCATATGGAAATCGTGTCATCACTTGGTAAATTCAGGTTCAATAATCCCCCTCAAAAAAGGAAAGCTATCATTCAAAATCTACAAATCTTATGTGACCAAAGAAGCATGAGAATCGTGATGCGCAAATCCGTGGGTTCAAAGCTGACAAGGATGTGGTGTAGCAGTTACCATACTGGTCGGATCTCAGCAAACGGCTCTCAGAAATCAAACTTCTGGGAGGAATACACTTGCGAACAATTGAAGTAAAAACCTAGAAGTGTGTTAATTAAAAGCCATCTCTGGATGGTTTTTACTCTAGCCAACCATAGTTGTTCCTTAACAAATGCTAAACACCTGCAGGGCCTTGCTGGGAACAGCTATGCAGCCATGTGGCCAGTTACCATGCATCCCACGCGTTATTGGTCGGCCGGGGATTTGCCACTTTACGATGGTTGATGATGATTCATGATTGACTATGGTTACTATAGTGTAGAGTGGTAGATAATGTTTACAAGTTGGTTAATAAGCCACTCAAGTATGGTTATATCTACCATAGTTAGAAGCTAAGTTACCTAATTGGGAGGGCCTCCTTGACTGAGAGATCTCTATGTGAAGGACCTCTGTGTGAACAATGTTGCTTCTGTCTCAACATGGTCATCTTTTGACTTTCATCCCGGATGACTCTTTCACTGGCAACCTACCCACAGTGAGTGGCGAATGTACATTTAACCAGGGCGTAGCGGCCCATGTACATAAACTTTGTGCAGGTTCAATACCTCCTACGTCGTTACTTCAGAACGCAAACAGCAAGGCAAAGCCAACGGCCACTTAGTCTTTTCTACCGTGGCCCTAGAGAACACAACAAAATCTCACGCGTGGAGCCCGGCAAAAAATATGATGCTCTGTGGCCCTTCCATTGCAAACAGTGGTGTTTTGCGGCGACACACACAAACAACAAAATGCGACAAGTTTGGTTCCACATACACATAGACGCCGTACCCCTGGCTGTTCGCATCCTATCAATGACCGGAGTGAATAGTCCAACGGCTGTGCACCATTTCTTTTGAAGAATATTAAGCCATCCATAAGCACCAACAAATAACGGTTGATGATATTCTTGTTGGTCCTTACCTCGTAGTATCAACCATTCATTGTCGTCAATAAACCAACTTATCCAACACTGCCATTGTTAACCACTATTTATTGACCGTTGTGAATTCATCACTATTGTTGACCACTTATTAACCACTATTTATTGTTAACCACATTTAACCACTATTCATTTATTTATTTATCTATTTATTTATTCATTTATTACGCGCTTTACACCACTATTAACAGGCTGGTCCACCATATCCCGGTCATTTGTATAAAGACAAACGGCCGCTGTGGCAGGTTCACAATGCAACAGCGGCACCTGCTTGGAAGATGTCCAGGAGCGTCATTGCGAACCGATGTCCAGAGCAAAGATCTGGAGTCAGCTGTTCTTGATTGATTGGTTTGCATATGTGTTTAGTTACATGATGCATCTATGAATATCATATCTATGTATTCATTAAAGATACATAAAATGTAATTTGTATATTCAACAATTCAACAAAAGTCAACCAATAACTAATTATTTATATGTGAAAAGAAATCAGCAGGTGCACATGATACCTCAACTTGGGCACCTGGGCTACCACTCAAAAGCTGAGTCCAAACCCAGTAGAGATCTCTTTCAGTAGCTGTGGGAGCTTGGGATGCAGTGATCTCATCAAAGGTACTGAGACTTGAGCAAGAAAGGTATCTAGATGGGAAACTTTAAGTATATATCATATATGTCTATATATCTATATATCTATCTATCTATCTATCTATCTATTTATCTATCTATCTATCTATCTATCTATCTATCTATATATATATATATACATTTTCAGAAACAAAAATCACATATGAACATACTAAACGTATATGTGTACATCGGTAAATAAATCAATACATATATATATAATTAAATATAATATCTGCATTCATAATAATATGTTCTCTTGAATATGTCCACTCTGGCGGAATCGCCTTGGAAGGTTGCTTGAGCCATGTGGTGTTTTTGCCGCAAATGATTCGGCAAATGTGATTCAGCAGCTAAATGCAAGCACCCTGGATGCTGGCCATTCACGCAGAATGACTAAGTATGCAATGTGCACAAATATTGAATGCATATACATACATATATGTGATTATTCATACATACATATATATATATATATCTAAATACATAAATATATATATACACTGTGTAGTAAACATACATGTATATGTACGTATTGCACATGTGTGTGTAGTGGCATACTGGAATCTACTGGACTGGTTGAAGTTTGATTCTTGTCACTTGTACCTACAGTTGTAATTATCATGTTGTATCTATGCATGCATGTGTACCCCTTCTGCCCAGAATTGCACATAAACAATCAACCCCACATATTGCAGTGCAGGAAGATTAGCCGAGCCCATTTTACACGTCATGATTGTGTGTGTGTGTGTACGTCACATCATTCCGAATGGCAACCCCATGTCCTGGCTCCGAATCGCTCCCTAACAAGCAACAGCTACCGTTCTCAACACCATCATTGATCACTTTCGCGCGCCTGAGCACAGTGTTCTGAAGGTGAGCTGCTCACTTGCCAAGGGTAGCAACAGCAGTGCTGTGCAGCGTACAGTGTGAGCAGCGTCCGGCCAAGAATCACGGGCACCATTAACGAATGTGTATCTAATATATATATATATCTCTCTCTCTCTCAATAACATTACAGAATATAAACATATAAATAGTGTATAGACTGTATCTGTACAAACATGTCTACATCTGTAAATCAATGAATACATGTATATATATATATATGATATACTGTATTTGAATATAGAAATATATGCACATGTACGAACATATTCACACACATGGTACTATGAGCACTCAAATGAACATTATACAACATAGATCCCAGAAAATCAACAAATGCCTATCACAAACCATACTATGAAGATATGACACCAATGCCATCGCAATGGCTCGAGGCTCAGATTCTCCCAACGATGTGTGATGTCCGTCATAATAAAGCGTGCAAAAGGGTGCAACAACCAATGAGTATACCCACCATGACCACGAACAACAACAACAAAAAACATCTGGTTGGTGGTTAGTTTCGCCATCCCAAAAATATCAGTGAATCAGCCAAACATAATCCCAACATCTGGAACAAATATGACATGTTTAAACAAACAACTGGATAATATTATCGTCGCCGTGGTTTATCAAACTTGTGATGAGCTGATCATGTCCAACATCATGTCCTTGCTGCTGGACTTGCTGCTATGGTTCACCAAACTTGCTATGTCCACCTGGTTCACGACAACCGTTCCATAGCAGCTGGCGTCCAGCAGCTGGGCACTGCGCTGGTGTCACTGAGTGAGACTTGTGGCTCCATGAAAGTCACTGCGGCTATTTGCATTGCAACGGCTTAAGATGATGGTGGAGAACGATGGTGTAGGCATGTGTAGGTTATAAGCACTGGATTCTGGATATGGTTGTGAGTTGTGGGTCAGTTCACCCTGCACTCCTGGATCGCCCATGATCTTACCATTGCTTTCCTATGATTATTGTTGGTGAACTTATCTCCCCAAAACTTGTTGGTTAATATTGACCCATAGCCACACAATCTCGAAGTTTCAAGCCTGCTGGTTGTTGGGCATTCCCATCATATCATTCCACTTACCTGGTCCAGTTCCACCGCTTCAGTCGCTGCACACACAGCGACATTCAACAACAACTGGTCATCCCACAACGCTGGGAGGCCTAGGAAAATACCTGAAAGCCACTTCACTCTTTCTATGGGGCAAAGAATCTATATGTTTTTGAAACAAAACGAGGCACAAAACGAGTTCTCGGCCTTTGACACGATCACAAGTCCAGTGGCTTGACAGCTAACTATTAGATGGATAAAATGAAAATCTAATTTTTGGGGGCTAAGTAATCCATGAATGAAATCAACATGTCATGTGTTTTGTTTAAAACAACTGTCAATGCCAGGAATGTTGGAGGGGACGCACCAGCCTGGCTGTGAAAAGAGGCCCAAGGACTTGAGCCTAATTAAGATGTCGACAACTTGCTTTGAGTTGTTGAGGAAATGTCGACAACCATTTGAACAATGGACAATGTAAGATCAATCGCGCACACACACACACATGAAAGACTCTGAATCAATCAATGTATATCTAGATAATATCTATGTATAACCTGGTAGGATAATGTAGGATAGAATTTCAATCAAGTCCGAAAGCAATTCAATGCACATTCAAACAATAATCAATTGCTCTCGCACATGGATTGACATCGTCATTGCCAACAAACATAATTTAATAGAGTTCCGCCAAGTACTTGATGTTTTGATCTCTTCCTTACCCGGGTCATATCCCTATTGGTAAGTGGCTAGTAACCATGGCTATGAGCTCTTTTCAAAATGGTATAGTATAACCCACCTACGGTATATAGTTACTAACATTCGCTAAGAATGGCTACTACTGTAACCAATTATCAGCTGGGATGATCCTCCAAGTATACAATGGATGGACAGTCAAGTACGACCATTCACTGTGAACTTGCCTGCAATGAGCGACCTCAAATATGGTTGACGACTACTGGACAGGCTCGGCTCCGATTTGCTGGAGCAAAGTTCTGCTGGTGAACAGAAAGAAGCCCTCGCTTCCTCCGACTTCTGGAGGAGCGGTTATATAGTGAGACAGTTCTTTTTGCAACAGGTCCTTCAAATTACTTAAACACCGTAGGCTCCACGTACAAACAGGCAAAACACATCAAAAATCTGTCGGGAAACTTTGTGCCACCTTGAAACTACACACATGAGCTGTGGTCTTTGCTGTACCAGTACGGCCATTTGGGTTCATGATTCCCCAGCTGGACTCATGTGTTCAAGTAGCCAGTACCATCCATCTCTTTTCAAGTTGGATAACCATCCCCTATGTTCTTTTTATAATCAATCACTCACTCACCACCACTTTGAAACAGTTGGTTCCAGAGTATTATATATATATATATATTTATTTATTTATTCATGCAATTATTTATTTAGCGATCAACACTAAACAATGAACATATACTTGTTGTATCCCTAGTGTGTTGCTTCTTATCCCCAACTACTAGCCGTAACCAAAAAAGCAACACACAAAAATGCAACTACCAACCAGCTGCTTGTGGCTACTTATTACCAAAATCATGGAGCATATGCTTGAGTGAACCATCAACAACTCGCCCTGTCGCAACGACCAATCGCCACCGGTCAACCATTCATCAACCCTTCATTAGGGATTCATTCACCTTGCATCAACTGCTAACAAAATATGAATGAACCATCAATCACCATTACTTGACCAGTGATTGACCTTCAATGAACCATTGCTTAGCCATTGAATGACCATTGATTGACCATCCGTTAATCATGCTTAACCATCACCAGCTTTAAGCAATCAATCAATAAATTAACTATCAATTGACCATTATCCATTCAACGACCATCGGCTGACCATTATAAACCATCCATTACCCATGGTTAAACCATCACCACCTTGTTCATTATCCATACATTAGCCATCCATTCACCGTTGGTTGACCATCAACATATGGACCAGTGCGGCCGGCATCTCACTGCTCAGCCGGCTGGTTTGGCACGCCCTGCTCCAAGTCATTGCCTGACCGTTGGGAAGGGGATGATTGGGGTCAACCAAGCTGTAACCAACCTACAACCAAGCTAAAACCAAGCTACAACCAAACTAACCAAGCTATGACCAAGCGATAAACAAGCTAAAATAATCAACGATGTAGGGCGATGACCAGCTTGAAGCAACAAAAATAAACACAACTGTAGGAAACAATCACCAACAAGAGAGGGACTTTACTGGTGTTTATTCCAAACATCAAGATTCGCCATGAACATGGTACCTCCCCGCACCTCCCCAAGAAGACCGTCCCAATCATCCATCATATCTCCATCATATTCGTCATGTAGCATGATAAACCAACCATTTTGGGGGTTCCTCCATTCTACGAAACCAATATATAGTAGCAGTTTAACCTGGGGGTCCTCTATTCCAAGAAACCAATATCTAGTAGCAGTTGAAACAGTATTGCTGGTGATTATCCCTATTAAATCTATTAATCAACCAGTTTAACCAACCATTTTTCGGCATCTTTGAGACACACCGAGGTCACCCCTTGGTCGATGTGAAAACCTTGGCACAACCGGCCGGACATGGCAAGCGCCGCGCCTGCGGCAAAGCCTGCCACCTGGCAGTACACTTTTGGGAGGGAGATTCGTACATGTTGCTGTGGCTGTAGGCTTAAAAACAGGTTGTTGATCTACCATTTCAACACCTAGTATAATACATGGTGTTCACCTACCATTTATACTAACTTAAATTCAAAACATGGTGTTTATCTACGAATACCATCTATATATTGATTTAAATCAAAAATATGCTGTTTATCTACAATCTATACTCGTTTAAATCAAACATGTGTTGTTTATCTACCATCTATACTCATTTAAATCAAAAATATGTTGTTGATCTACCATTTATGATGGTCGCCAGGTGGTATTAGAAGTAGTATCAATTATTGCTTACAATTCCCTTGCCGATAAGCTTTGCAGCATCGATCCTGTGGACAACACATGAACCACCATCAACCATCATTACAAGTACTATCATTACAAGTACTATCATGAACACTATCAACCACCATCAACCACCACTAGTCACAGTTAACCACCTGTATAGATTCTTGACATTTGTGTAGCATACGATTTCTGATGTTTAGCGTACTGTTCGGATCACTGAGCCCGACGCTATTCATGTCCATTTTCAAATGGAGGCAAGTGCAAAAGCTGCGAAAACCAGAGTTAACCACGATTCACCAGCATCAAACACTACTATCGTGGTTCATGATTGCAACTACTAACAATTCTGAATCAGGAGTTAAGCAGCATCAAAGCATCACCGCTACCCCACATTACCACGTCACCCTCAGGTCACAAGGAGATGTTACCGCCACTGTGAATGCTGAACCCGCTCGATGCATGCTGAGTGGCACCTGGTGATCAGAAACCAGCTCTGATGGTTATGGTTTATCCTGGTCACTTGAATATTTTGATGATTCAGTAATGATGGTTTTGATAGTTAATGCTGGTTGTTGATCTTTTTCCCGATGAGTGAATGATGGGGCAATGATGGGTTAACGATGGATTACTGATGATCAATGATGCTCAATGATATTCTCAATGATGGTGAATCACGGATGATCAATGTTTGACCTAGCTATATGGCAGTGGGTCAAAACCCTTAGTCCCCCTGGTTCCCATCATTAACCATTGTTTTCCCTATAGGTTCTTGGTGAACTTATCCCCCATGAATTGATTGGTTAAGAGCTTGACCCACGGCCAAATCTGCAAGTTGCTGGTCAATATTGACGATCAATATTGACCCATATCTGATTGCTGGTCCAACCCCTCCGCAAACGCGGTCGCCGGACCTGGTCTCCTGCAGCGTCGCCTGCTTGAGCCTGAGATGTTTTTGCAGCGGCTTTGATGGTTTGGGAATGATGGTCCCTGGTGGGTAGTGGCTGATAATAATTGATACTGGCTACCCAATACGATAATAGTAATAAGGTGATGATACATGGTTGATGAATGGTTGATTTATGGCTAGTGAATGGTTGATGGTTGATTAATGGAATGATTGATGTAACATACCATTTATTGTGAGAAATGGCTACCATGAATCCGACTACTTATTACCAAACTAACCATGGCTAATCAACGGTTTCATCAACCACAAACTAATCATTGATCAATCATGAATCAATCATGAATCAATCATGACCAATTAGACGATTTTATCAGCCATGGGTAAGAATTGAAAGCCATGAATCATGACTGATATGGGATTTCTCAACATACGGAAACCAATAAAATGGGTGGTTTATTATTGTACTATGAATGGCTAATATTGGATGATGTGGGGGTCCCCTATTTTGAGAACCATTTATATATTGGTTGATCAAGTCATTGCAAAATGGTTGTGGCAATGGTATAACTACTGGATACGATGATTAACTAACAGTTGATTACGGGTCGGCACAAGTATATAGGTGAAGGATGGTGAAGGGTGGTTGATCAATGGTTGATCAATGGTTGATCAATGGTTGATCAATGGTGAATCACTGGTTGATAAAAGCTTGAACAATTGTTAGATCGATGGTTAATGTATTTGATGACTACATTTATGAAACTACGATTAACAAAATAATAAATTACTAATGGTTTGTAGCAACAAACTGGTGGATGATTGATGGTTCCTGTAATTTCTTGGTTACTAATGTGGTTGATACTGGTGTTGCAATGATGCTTGGCATAGGGTGATTGAGGGCTATGATCGTTGTCAGGGTCTCATCCCCTGTTATCTTTGTTCAGCAGTTGTTTCACCATCAACATTCATCGGACATCCGATATTCATCCTAAGAGTCTGGGTCAAACTTAGCCGTGTGCATGAGGATCCAAAGCCTACTAATGGTGATACTCAGAAACAACTATCCATGCCGACAACTATTCAGAACGGTGATCAAGTTGGTTGCATACAGCTAGCCAACTATTCATACAACAACGTACATCTATAACACACTCACACACACATATATATATATATACATATATATATATATATACACATACAAAGAGCTGTAACAGCAATGCCATCAACATCTAGCAATCATATAGATTCCTCCAGGTCCAAAACACCACGAACGACTTATACATTGGCGAAGACATGCAACAACATATCATAAGTAACAACCAAAAGGATCGTGGATACCATGGAGCAGCAACAAAATCCTGGCATGTGCCATGACAAATGCCAGCAGCTGGTAGACCGGTCAGGGAGCCATTCACCTGCCAGAAAAAGGTGGTGGGTGGTCACATCATAAGAAAAGATATGTCCCCCACCGAACAAGTCCAAGGAGCGGTTGTCAGCGGAGGTTTGACAATCGCTAAGGTTTGATAATGGTTCATATTTCACCAAGAAACCTTTATTTATAACAGGTGGTTGTGGGCAGTGGCTGGGGGTAAGCTTGCATCATCAGAACCCGCGCATGCCCTGGGGAGACGGACCGGATGGCGGACTCTCACCTGCAAATCCATTGAACAACTGGGGGGGTTGGAATGGGTTGTGAATGACCAGCAGCAACAGTGTCAACACATGTGAACTATTGCTTCATGAAAGAGTAGTTTGGAATATGTTGGAATTCCCGCGAATACATGAAAAAATACACCAACCATGAGTTACCTGGAACATCTAGGCGTTGTACCTGCAAAATTTTGCCTAGTTCACGACAAACATTGATTCCTTTGTATTTGATCAAACCTGGTGATCGAAGCCAACGCACTTTTTGTCCAAGAACGATATCAACGAATGGGTCACATAGTGAACGCCATTGATCCTTAACAGTGGTCGAAGACAACTCAATCATGATGGCTAGTCATGGTAGCTACAATCCTCTTTCTTTGGTAGTTGCCAGGTACACTGTTTATGGATAGCCCAACAATTACCTATCAAAAAAGGAGGATGACTGAAATCACTATGAGAATCCATGGTATGTATCCGGTGAATGTTGATACATACTGTGTGCACAGGATACATGTATGTATGCATGCATCGTCATATGTTTCATTCATACACTGAACTATGAATAGTGGTTTCGCAAAATAGGGGCACCCTTAAATCATTCATTACTGACCATTATAGCGATAAACCAGCAATTATGGGGTTCCCTATTGTACTGGCTAAAGTCGGACCTAGCTGGTCTAAGTCTAAGTCGGACCCCATGTCACCGCGGGCTTCCCAGCAATGGCTTACCAATGAGTGGTTCACCGTCATGGAAGAATGGTGGTCTACACTGGCTAAGGCCTAAAGCCCACGAGTAGTGGTTCTATGGGATACCTCAACTGGGTTGCTCTCGACCCTTCACATGAAGGGTTCAACCTCGGTCAGAAGTGAAGAGGCAGGATGTATGAAAAACAATGAGAAACAATCTAGCCACTGTGATAATACACAACGACCAAGAACAAATAATGGTCATGAGTCCAAGAAGAACGTTAAACAGTTATCTGTATGTTTTTTAATGAACGGTTCACCATAGATCATGACGATGGTATGAAATGATGGTATGATGCTGGCTTCAAAATAATTACCCGTCAGTACCAGGTTTTATTGTCATCAAGTCAGTTCCCAATGAATATTGGTATACGAATACCATTTAGTTTATGAACATCGGATTAGTAACCATCATAATGTTGCAATGAATGGTGCACAACGATGGTGTTCGAATGATACAGGTTTCATTACCATGGTCATCATTGCCATGAGGAACGGTTAAACATGGATACTGGTTAACCATGGGTTAGTTCCTAGGTCTACCCTTGGTAAAACAATTCATCATCATCATCATTATCCATCATTTCCCTTGGTTAACCCTTGGATAACCTTTGGTTCATTCTGATGGTAGGATCCTGGCTGCTGCAGAGGGACCACTTTGGAGCTCATTTGTCCTTTTCCTTGACGGACTTCGCCCAAGTAGACCTGCAGGGCACAAGCACCTCGTGGAACTTCCTCAGGCCCAACAGGGATTCTAGGAATGTGTATATATAAACAAGTATGCACATATGTCTATGCGGTTTAGACAAATTGTGAACCCCTATAAATGGGCAATAGCGGATGATTTGGGGGGGTTCACCGTTTTGGATGAGTAGTCCATGTGATCCCTTCAAATTCCCTCAAGAATCCCTCAAGAATCCCTGCCTCACAATTTCTCATATTTCAACTTGAAACCCTTTGAAACTCCCATATGCACACAAAGTGACAATCAGGCATCATCTTCAAACCAACTCAACCTATCCAACCCCATGGATTCAGTGGATATCTGGCCAGCCAATGTATGAAGGTCACCGATGTTGAGTTTGTGAACAACCCCACTGATGGTTTTCCAAAACAAGGTTCATTTGCACAAGTCATATCTGGTAATTTCACCAAATACCTTGCCATCACATATGCTGGGGCCACAGCCAATGGTTTCCCAAAATAAAGACTCCAAAACCTTGTCAGGATTCAATGGTCCATCGGATGGTAGTCATAGCTGCAACGAGGTAGTCATAGCTGCAAAGAATCACCATATCAATGAGGTAGGATAAGAGGATTGAAGAGTTGGTAATCCTGTTCTTGAGAATATCTTTTAAGTATTGGATAAGTTCTGTCAAAGGTAGCTCATCCTTGGGATGTTTAGCAGCGTTGGAGCTGTGACCCATGTGATGTGC
Source organism: Symbiodinium kawagutii (assembly GCA_009767595.1). Lineage (NCBI taxonomy): Eukaryota > Dinophyceae > Suessiales > Symbiodiniaceae > Symbiodinium > Symbiodinium kawagutii. Next base: position 91,239 of record VSDK01025067.1, read on the forward strand.
TGATGATGGGCTCTGCTAAGGTAGATGCTGCTCCAGCGCAAAGTCCAAAGTGTGCATATTGATAAGTGGGTCCAGGATAGTCGATTGTGTGTGCATAATATATCTGGTATATGCCATACTATATGCAACATTCTGGAACCACCGAATCATATGCAGTCATTTCACATGTACAGAACGATTCAATTATACATGTATATATATGAAAAATAAATATGTAATAAACATAAATATCAAATTATCCATAATAAGCTGTTATGATCCCATGGCATTGTAGAAACCACCCATAACAGGGGCCACTGCGCGACCTTCACAGAGCCCAGTTCTTCGCTCAAGGCGTCGCAATGCTTGGAGACCTGGTGGAGTTGGGTTGGTCGGAAGTTGGGTTGGTCAATCCAGTAAGCATCCAGCTGTTGATAACCCATGATGAATTTGGATATCTGAGGATTATTGATAGAGACAGAACTGTTATCAATGGTGATATAACCATTGCCAATAGGGACATTAAGATCAGTGATCGGGATGTATTTATATATAAATATAACAAGGACATGATTGAACATTATGAATGGGGAAACCCATCAACTATCAGGGTACACCATCTTTGTGATGTTGTCAGAAAACAATCGCTGGGTTGGAGCCATCAACCAGATCAACCGTATGGATTGCGTGTCAGCTGGGTGCAATCTCAGCCAGTTCCACGCAGCGACGTGGACTTCCGTGCTGAGTCCGAGCTCGTAACATTCCCGTAGCTTGTTGACAAATTCCCATCAGTTTATATCATCTCAACCAACCTATCAACACAGGTGGTTTATATATGTTTATGTCATTTGCCGTGTTTTGATGGTAAAACTTCAAACAACTATCAAATCATGATTTATAATCATTAATTAAGGACTATATACTCATTAATCAAGAATCATCAATGATCAGCCACCATTTTAAACAAATATACCTCATTCAAGCATCTATCCTTGGATGTGCAGGCCTAGTCCACCACGCTTAGTTGCGCCAGGTCACTGAACCAGCCCCGGCCTTCTCCATGCCCGTCATGGTCATGCAGCAGCTGGCGGCAATCACACCGCCACCCAAGGTGCAAATGCCAAGTCCTCCGTCACCCCGTGGAGTGAAAATAGGAACGAGTGGGTGATGCTCAACCATGGTGAATGGTTTGTAGTGGTGGTGAATGGATGGTTAATCATGGTAAATCAATTGATTCATGGTTTGTAGTGGTGAATGGATGTTGCCATGGTGAATGGATGGTTTGTAGTGTTGAATGGTTAATCAGTGGAGTTGGTGATGGTTTATCATGGTTAATCAATGGTTCATAATGGTGAATGGATGGTTTGTAGTGGTGAATGGTTCATCAGTGGGGTTGATAATGATTTATCCTGGTAAATCAATTGATTCACGATGGTTCATGGATGATCAGTGATGGTTGATGAATGGTTGATCAGTAATCATGGTTAATTAATCAGCGATTCTCTATACTGAATTATGGTCTTGTTGATTCATAGCTTATCACCAACAAAGAACCGTAAGCAGCTGGTTGACAATGGTTGATGACGCCTTAATTACCCTGGTTCACAGTAACTAAGTTTGACCAATAATGCTTCAACATGACCATGATGGATACTGGTTCATCTATTTTCCCCGATGTTCACCGCCCACAAACCCTGCTCAAATAGGAAACATGAAGTCAGCAGGTCGTTGCAGTCACGATGCTGGTGAAGTGATCATCGCATCAATTATGTGAATCACATGCATCATAAGTTTGGTATGCTTTGTTCACGCAAACCAGGCATAGAATCATGCGCACCTAGCAAATAGCTCAAGCATTGATGAAACATACAAATCATGTACTGATTCGATTGGATTTGAAACATAGTCTGCACAACATGAGAAAATCTAACACAATAAGCAAAAACAGGACTAGACCTACTCATTGTCAATGGTCTTCATGGCTATTTCCTATGCTGTCTCTTCGGTGACCCTTCCCAGCTATAGTTGTGCTTGCTAACAAGCACCAGCCATGCTCAACCGTGTTGAGCCATCATCAACCGAAGCAATTCAGAAGCCTTACTCCTCAGTCCACTTGGCCTGATTGGAGTCGCAGTGCGAAGGTACCCTCTCTGTTTTGGCAAGGGTATGCAATATGGACAACTGGGCTTCGAATCCGCCCACAGTCCACAGTATCATGTTTAAGCAGAAGTGGCTGTGATCATTGAAGATTACGTCAAACAGTGGCCTGGCAAGATGAAAGGGCTCCCTGGTATCTCACTTGCACAGTCAGTGTCACTTTCGCCGGAAGACATTGAGGATGACAAGATAGACTGGGGAGTTCGGGATAAGAGAATGACGACCCAGCTCAGATCAGTTCGTGCCAGGCGTAAGGTTCTTTCCAGTAACCTTCTTTCTGACCTTCAGGAACCCAGCGAATCCTAACATGGGATGCACCATGGATCAGAGTCTTCCTTTGGGCTATGGCAGGGGGGAGACTCCAGACAAAGGGGAAACAGCCATCACAGAACCATGACTAACCAGCTTTTAACCGCGTAACCAGGTGGTTATGGTCGTTGGTGATCACCCAGCATCACACCCATGGCGCAACCTTCGCGCGCGGCGGATCCTGTTCCCAAAGAAACGAGGAAGACCGTGGTGGCTTCCTCCGTCAACGTGGTGAAGCTCACTGCGGCGCGATTCCGAAGCTGGGGCGCGATCCCGCGAAGACATGGAAGGGCGGCAGGGTATTTTTTTTGGTTGGGAAAATCCACCGGCTTGGCAGTTTGCAAAATATGGTTTTATCACCAGCAGTTTGAACTTTGAACCATCTTAGGTTACTGGTTGATGGTTATAACCCCTATGAAAAATATGTTTGCCAATCAACCAACCGACCGACCATTTTTTGTAGTGGGATACAATTTCAATCGAACCACCAACTACATTAGCTGATGATCACTACTCATTATATACTCCAGTGATGCTTTTCAATAAGGACTTTGGGTAAAACAACAAGTACATATACATTTCACATCTATGAGGACTATGATGCACGGGGGGTTCTGTGGGCATGAAACCATATGAAACCTGTTGTATTCAAAGATCTCTGATTTCCACATAGCTGGTAGTTCTCCCCACTGAAACTGACCATGTGGGGATGGAGAAAGACCCAGTTTTCCCCCAGAAGGCTGACCATGTAGATAAAAAAGCAATCCTCATTTGCATTGGAACATTTGAACTTCTTCCAACCCCAAACCTGACTTGCCATCTTCCTCAGCGCCTATGGCAATGATGGTGACCACCATGGACAGAACCATCAGCGCTACGGTGGTGATGAGCCACGTCAAAGTGTAGCATCCTCTGCGCTGCCACGGTTTCGAGTACAAGCTGAGTATCCCTAGACCTTGCAAGGGGTTGCCATAGGAATCCACAGAAAACACCAGCGGCTGAACTGTGAATCGTGGATGGTTGGGAGAAGTGCCGTGTGATGTTGAAGAAAAGCAGGACCAAAGACGTGGTGAGACAAGGAAGTTCTGTTGTAGTGAGTGATGATAGGCAACTTTTTGGTTGACTAGTAGTCAGGTAGAGGCCAACACCGTGTCTATACAAATACATGTCCTAACATGCCAGTGGCCAAAGCATAAGCATTTGCTGGCGTCAAATGTAAGAACCCCAGTTTTGATAGTGATCAATAGATGAAAATTTACATGTAAATGATCTAATTTAGTTCATACCATTGCTGTACATAATTGCAAACGGTCTGTGCATGATAAATCAACATACACCATGAAATATCTCCATTGGTATCCCATAGTGTAGCATTATAAATATTATAACAAGCATTATCATCCATTACAGTAACCATCTCATTTTGTCTGCTTGGTGGAAAAATACCAGTCAACACACCCAACCCTTGGTGAATATTGGGGAACAAATGTTGAAACCACCAACCAAATTATGTCACGGGTATGTGGTCTTATCCAATCAACCAAGGATAATATTCCCGAAAGGAAACGTCAGGAATATTGGGGAAAAACAAACAAATGTTTAAAAACCTACCATCCAGTGGTTGTTTGACCATTATTGTTGGGTCTTATCCGCCATTAGCCATGAGTTTCCATTGTAAACCATCATTAATGGTCATAAGTTACCCCTACCAAACCCTATCTTAAACCTTATCATCCCCTGTCATTCACCACTCCAACCAGCTACACTTTGAGGGGTTCTCCATCGAAATGGCAGCTGCTATCGCCGCTCTGCCGCTTCACCCCCCTCCGTCCGTTGAACTTCACCGCAGCGTTCACATCATCGGTAAACTTTTGCCAACCTGGTAGCGATGTTCCCATCAACGGATCCAGTGGTCAGCATGGTGGATTGGTTGATGCTTGGCTATTGCTAGTTCTGTTTGCGTTCCATCGACCCCTGAGCGATTGATAAGAAGAGCATAGAAAAGCTGATGAGTAGCACTTGATTGTCATGATCGGGTTTTCTTGAAAGAGGCTACGGCTGAGAATTGTTCAAGATTCAGGTCTTCAGCTATTCGATTGGTCGGTTGGTCTTGGTTGGTCAGTGGGTGAATTTGTTGGTTGGTCGATCTCTGGGTCCTTCCCTGGGTCAATCGGTTTCAGACATAAAGTTGACTGCATGAATCACATCCAACATTTACATGTGACACCTATAGCCTATAGCAGCAATGACTGAGGATTAAACAACCTGTGAAACAACTAACAAATGCACGCTTGATACATGCAATGTCTTCGTGCTTCTACGTGACAACTCTTTGCCCCACATTCCCAAAATGATTTGTTGGAATGTCGCGAGCTTTGTTGGCGCTACTGATCTTATTGTCATGCTAAGCTACCAAAGCAACTGCCACTTGGGTGCTTTCAACTGTTCATCCATCAAAAGCCCATCTGATTTATGAATGTGGTTCAATTTATTAGAATATCTGATGCTATGATGAGGGCAGCGCACGTCCTTCAATGATGCGCGCTCCAAGCAACGAATCTAGGAAACCAAACTCCCAAATAGTCCGCATTCCCACTCTTTTTGCTTATATGCCTAGCCGTTCCCCACTATGTACTTTTCATCCTAACCTTCGTCGTTTCTTATATTCTTAATTGTTTTCCTAGTCAGTTCCTACCTTTGTGTCATGGCTTGCATTCCCATAGCTCTTCCCCCTTTTTTGATGCAATTTCTGGTTCTTTCTCCACATCATTGTGGTTGGTGGTTTCAACCGCTTCGAAAAATATCGGTCTCCCAGAACCATCTGTTCTTACTGGGAAAAATGGTGATTTCTCAAAATAGGGGTACCCACAAATCATCCAATATCAATTGTTTATAGTATTAAACCAAACATTTTTGAGGTAACCCTATTTTAAGAAACCACCAAATAAGAAATGTTCAAAACCATCAAGCAGTATTGATTCATGGGAGATCCATATCAACAAACCACCCCTGGTTATACCAGCTTGAGAATTGGTGATTGACAAGCAAGTAGGGTTATTAACGGTTGGATCACCCATGATAATGGATGCTAAACATCTATAATAAAACGCTAATTGTTGTTTTCTTAAACCCTGAAACCCTGCAATTCCCCATTCTCCCTGCTTAAGCCTATCCTTAACATTATCGTAAAGATTTCTAGCAACGAAAACCAATTCAACCATTATCAACCACTAATGAACCACCACGAACAGTCATGAAACATTCTCAATCAATATCAGTCGTCAGTCACTCTTATCAATAAATCAACCATAAAAACTCTAATTATCCATTCTTAATCATCATTCACTATATTCTGAACCATCATTGACCGTCACGAGCCATGGATTAACCAACCTACTAAGCAGCATTGACCATCATTAAGCATCATTAGTTAAGATTTGTGAATCATTATCAATCGCATAGTTCACCACCAGCAACCGTCGTTAACAATTGTCTGAACTATCCTTATACACCATTGTTAACCACATTGCGAACCGTCATCAACCATATTAGCCATGTTATGAACCATCTCCAACGGCTTCCAACAATGCTTTGAACCATCCTTAATCACCATAGGTCATGCTGTGTAACATCTGTAACATCACTAACATTCACTAGCCATTGTTGACCATAACATGAACTGTCGTGAACCATTATGAAACATATGGTAAAGCATCGTTGACCAGTATGGACAATATCATGAACCCTGATTAAGCGTAATCATTGTCCCTATTACAAGCCAATGTTAACCAATACCAGAATTATCTATTATTACGTATTATTAAGCACGTTAACGGTCCTACTATTTACCTTGCTATTAACCCTACTATTGACCCTACTTATAGTAACCCTATAGTTACCCTATAGTAATCATGATTCTCCACTATCAACCTCTGGCTACCCACGTCCCGGACCCTTCCTTTCCCAGGCACGCTCAGGGTCGATGCCATCCACGGGGCCCTCAGCCTTCAGCACCCAGGGAGCGCAGCCCTGGCGACTCATTTCCGACGGCAGTTCGCAACTTTTTGTTTGCTCGCACAAGTTATTTTCAGAGTCATCACTCTCCCCCTCCATCAACGAAAAACACATAGTGATCGTGGAATTCAAGCTGTTATTTCCTTTGAACACTTCCTGAAAAATAGGGGTGCCCCAAAGGTGGTTCGGTTATTGCTATAAATAGTTTCTATTGGATGATTTGGGGGTACCCCTGTAACTTGAGAAACCACCAAATAGTCAGCCAAAGGCAAAGACATACCCAGCTCTGATAACCCAAGGTAATCCGAGGTCGGTTTGACTTCACATAGAGTGCTTTGGTCTGGATCCAGGCCTGAAAAAGTTATCTAGAGAGTGGATCAAATGGAGTCCTATTGCTAAACATGGCCTGCTCTCTGCTAAAATTGAACCAAGGAATGGAAACATCATAAACATCAAATGAATCAGGTGCCACATAAAGTCTTTGGGGTAGTATGTTTGGATAACGGAAAGTCTGATGAAAAAGGCCGGTAGTTCCTTCGATTCATGTTCAAATACTATTTATATGTCAGATATACCTATAGCCTATAGGTAGGTAATTTCTATACATATACCATGCATGTACCATACATTTAGGTCATACATAGACCATACATGGAGCATTTTGGGATGGATGCTTTGCCACCACGGCTCCTGGGATTACACGAACTGCAAATTCAGGTAGCCATCATCTGTTCTGCAACATGATCATGTGTTGTTTGGCTATCATGAATGGTTTCCCATAATGAGAAATTGCAACCAGCTAATACAACCGGTCATGATGAGTATCTACTGCACTAGTCAGTGTCTCTCTCGCTCTCTCGCTGCTTCTGAAAGGCCAATTTCTTGTAAAGTATATGTAAAAGGTCTACAATATGAAATCAGGAAAAAAACAACGACTAGTGAATGCTGTAGTGAATTGCGGAATTATGTCTGTCAGTTGATTTTGACGACATGTTCGGACATGCCATTTGCGAACCATATTCAACCACATACAAGATCTCATTCTCCCAAACTCGCATAGCATATAGATTTTTAGATTTGTATGTGCGTGTATTTGCCGATATTTTTCAATACATCTGATGATCTTGAGAAATCCCTACTGGCGACCTCTTAAGATCAGCAAATATTCCGCCCATCGAATCCAGCACACTCCGGCCCCGACCAGCGTTTCGTTGAAGCGGAAGTCCCTGTCACCGTCCATGGCTGGTTTTACGGCTGTTGATCCAAGTGGGAATGGGGCAGTGTAGGGGTCCGCCTATGCCTGGCTACACATGCACAACCTGAAAACTGCAAAGTATGTCCTGTCAATCTGCTGACGCTGTTTGACTCTGCAGCCATATCCCTTGAACCTGAAGCGGCTTCCAGTCATGCCTCGACTGTGGAATAGAGTCCACATCATCTCACCATTGGCATTGACATGGCATTGGCCATGGACCCGTAGGTCACCACCAAACAGTCAGAAGAACAATGACTTCCTTACCCAAATGCTACTTACCCAAATGCTACATGACATGCTCCACAGCCGCCAACCTTTGGGGATTTGCTATTCAGCCCTGATTGGCCGTACCGTCATACCGCGTGGCACCTACAATTTGTCGAGAAATGAGGATGTGGTCATCATCTCCTGAATGTTTCTGGCCTGACCCAGTCATTGGATAATGCAACTAACGTATTTTGAGCTTCAATTATCCAACTGATTGCGTGATGTTTTGCCACTCCAAGTGACTTGAAATCGCCGTTGTTGATCGATCAATGCCAGCACTGTTCTGATCTTGCAGTGACTGGATGATACTCAAGTCCAATGTGACCAAACCATGAAACCATTAGACTATCAACCACTAGTTTGGAGATGACTTATCAATCTATTGTGATCAAGCCATTAGTCCAATGGGTTGATCATGAAATCACCAAACAATGAGACACTGGCGCACAGTGTTCTACACCATCGCTACGACTGTTTGCAGCAAGAGATCCAATCATAAACACCGTTGCATCTTGCGGTCATGAACCGGCGCCGTCCACTCAGATCACGTTTTTACAGTGCAAGAAGACCAGCGTTGAGCAGCACAGCTGTACACATGCCGCAGCTGAGTCTGTATCTCTGGCGAGATTAAAACTGCTAGGTTGGTGGTTTCCAGATGTTTCCAGAAATGCTACTCTGTTAATAGGTCGATGTTCCCACATGTTGGAAGTACCACCAACCATTTCTGCTCTCCCAAGGGTTACAGAATTCCCAGACCGCCATGGTGTCTGACAGGAGCGGGCTCAAGCTGCTACAGACTTGAGCAGACCCGCCCCCATGGAATTTCCGTTTGTGATCGAATTGACTTTTCCTATACACAAGCGTCGCAAGTTCGTACGCAAGCACGTGTTCTCCTTGGCTTCTCAGTCGCAGTTGACAAGTGGAAGTGCCTGGAGCAGTGAGTTTCTGGTTTCTTCGGGAAAATGTAAGGAAATTGAAAAGGATTGATAATGTATTGAGCCAACTTCATCCATGTGCCGTGCAGGGGGCATTGATGAATCACGCCCAACCAGCAAATGATTGCGATATCTTGGTTCAGTTCCAAACCATGAAGGTGTCAAATGTTATGGGGGGAAAGAACAAGAATAACGGTTAATGGCTGTCCAACAATTAGCACCCAGTAAAACGTCAGCAATATGAGATGCGAGGCAAAGGGTTGGTTGCATCGGTGCAACGCCATGCCCCTGGTTTCTCAAAATAGGGGCACCCCCATTTATCATACGAGTCATTAACCATGTATGGTAATAAGCCAGCCATATCTTGGGGGTTCCCAATTTTGAGAAACGCCAATGTTGTTGCAAACGGATTTATGCGAACGTAGTTCCTTGCGCAAGACCACTATGGCCCCAAGAGGACTGGTCCACGGTACGTTGGCCAGGCCGATTCTGACTGCAGGTGAGGTCAATGCAACCAGCTGTCATGGGAGCATCCTATGTCATGATCACCGAAGAAAGTGAAGACAACTTGCCAACTCCGGTTGGTGGTTGAACCACGCCTTCATGAAACATATGCGCAAGTCAACCCACTACTCATTTGTAAATACATTTGGGAAAATAAAACATGATCATTCAAACCACCAGGCAGTAGTTGTTTGCCCATCAGAGTTGGAGTTATTACCCCCTCTCACTAACCACTATTCATGGTGGCAACCCCCCCCTCAAACCTCAACCGCACATGGGTCGACCGTTGTCACTGGCCGGTGGTGCCAGGAGCCACGACTGGGTGTCACCATAGGAATCACCACACCACACAGCAGTTTCGAGTTGTGGGGAACCAACCAGCTATAGGGGTACGCTATTTGGTGGTTCCTCAAGCCATAGGGGACCCCCGAGTTATGGTTGGTTTACTACTGTGAAGGATTACATTGCAACCAGCTATAGGGGTACACGATCTATGGAACCCACTTGATGTAATCACACACTGCTGTAGCGTCAGCAGTCTTCAGCAGTAGGATCTCCAAGTTTGATGTGGTGGGGCAGCCGCTTCGAAGGGAAGAGAGTGGTTGCTCCCAGAGTAGATTACTCCACATGTGGAATCATCCGCCCACATGTGGCTATGGTTCAATAGCCTGTACCTCAATGATCGCAAGTGAGCCTCCCCTTGGAGCTGTGGCCCATCAAGACCAAAACCCTTTACCCCTACTAAACATTGAACAAAAACAACTGACAGATAGATGTTTATCACTTATGACCCCAAATGTGGTACGACATCTAGTTCCGGGCTCAAGATTGACTAATATCTGACCCTAAAAACATTAATGTTGGTGAATGTTGAACCATAACCATGTGTTGGCAGCCTCCTCACCAACACCAGCTGTTCTTGGACAAACTTCGCCAGCAGCGCCAGGATTCAGGCGACCCAAGCATGATTGACGACTCTAAAATACAGTTTTCTGGTTTATCATCAGTTGGCCAAATGGTGGTTTCTTAAGCCATAGGGAGCCCCAAAGATGGTTGGTTTCTTGCTATAAATGACTAATAATGGATGATTTGGGGGTACCCCTATTTTGAGAAACACCCAAATGGACCTCTACTGGAACATGATATTCGTAGCCATTACTGAATAGAGCCGTTAACCATTGGGTATCCGTCATATATCCATTGGGCATCCATCAGATATCCAGTAGTCTGCCATGATCAGCCATTGACCATGAATAAACCCTTCATCAACTATTACTTGATCATGAGCTAACCCTAAATTGTAGCCGTTGGTCTACCATTAATCATTAATTCACCACTCATCAACCAAAATCTTTCGACCACGAATTCAACACACATCGACCAAAATCGATCAACCACTAATTCAACACTCATCAGCCACAATTATCCCGTTAACTAACCGTACAAATCAAACATTACTTACCCATCCATACCAGCAACCCTTGCTAAACCTCACGACTCGGCTAAGTGATACCAAGGAGCTTCCACTTCGCCACGCTGGGCCGCTTCCAGCCACCACAAGCCCAGGACACGTACGGGGCCGCCGCCCACTGCAATGGCATAGTGCCCTTCATCCTGTGCTAATTTCTACGAGGTGGCTGCCATGAAGCATTGCCAGTGATTGAAAATGGTGTTAATCACTGTTCACTATGAATCTAGTGCACCAGTGGATTACTAGTGGGTCAAAATGCTAGATGAACTACTAGTGGATTACTAGTGGACCACGAATCTAGTGGATGGTTTGGTTCCCGTTTTGCGGCCACATTGATCTGTCCAGCTGTGGCGGGGTTTCACCCTAGCAGTTCTAGTGGCGAATGTATGGGATTCCCAGTGAAAATGCAGGCAAAGCAAATGAACATCACCATTGCTTAGTACCAATTCTATGTCAACTTGCTTATGAACATTTGTGTTGATCATGCTTGACCATTCTGAATTTCATACTACTATTTCATAGAACCAAAGAACCAGGTGTTGGTTTTACTGTTCACTGGAATTTCCAACCATCAAGCTTGCCAAGGGACAAGCACGTTAGTTCAACATTGAAACGGCAAAAAAACCTAAGGCAGAAACGATGAGTCAAGTAAACATAGGTTCTACTTGCATGTGCATCCCCAACTCTATTCTACGTGGTAACTTCCCATGGTTCTAGTGGTTGGTTCAGCTACCTCATAGGCTTCATAACCATGGTTGTAACCCCAGCTGCACATCCAAGTACATCAAAAGGAGATTGCTTGTAAAACAACCTTCACCATTCTTTTCAAAAGAAGCTGGGGTGAATGTTGAGATCTACTCAAATTTGGAGGAGATATGGTCTTCCCATTCTTGATGGCTATTAGCCCTCGTGAATGAAAAAGGGTTCGCCTCACCATCGTCAACCATTATCATGACCGATTAGCTTTGTTACCTACCCTTCGTTGGTGCGCCACGCGGCGCGCGCTTGACCAGTTTTGACTTGCTGATAACCAACAAAAGCATACAAAAGCCGCCACTCTCACTGTTCATCCAAGCAACTTTCAAGGACTCCTGCCTTAGAGTCTCGGTTCTCATGGTCATCTGGTCATCACAGCTTGGTTGAAAGTAGAAAAAATACGTGAAACCACCAGGACAGCTTGTGGTCAACAGCATCCCCCTGTGCGTAAAAGCACCAACCAATTGTGCAATCCCCAACGAACGTCTCATTACTTGGGCTTGTTCGGAAGGAACCTGGCATCGACAGTCGCCTGCTCGTTTTCAAATAACTACACCATGGTTTCGGGGATCTGTCGGCGCACACCATATCCTGACCCCAATCTATACTGGAGGCATCGAAGAAGGTGGATCTCAACCGAGATCACGTAGGCACGCTCTCACAACAAACACGGAAACACACAAACAAACATACTCGTAAACCACAAATACAAAAGGCGACAGTCAACAACAACAACAACAACAACAACAACAACAACAACAACAACAACAACAACAGTCAAAAGTAACGAACAAGTAGCCAGCGAAGAACACAGAAAACATCAAACACAAGAACAAAACAACGCACAACATCAAAACAAAACTGAACCGCAACAAAGGCAATCTACAACAACACCAACAAGAATCAAGTCCAACAGCAACCACTTACACAATGAATCTCACAGACACAACAACAACTACATAGAAACATGTCATTATCCGAGGAACAAAAACACAAAACAAACAACAACATGACATGAACAAAAAAACACTGCATCCTGGAAAGGTCAAGCAAGTCGATTGAGGATGATAGAAATCTCATGGGGTGAAACATCGTTGAGCCCCTGCTAGCTAATGCAAGCACTGGGAGAAATCCAGCACTGTTTGATAGGTGGTCCCACTGAATCGCAATAACCTATCCCAACCTTAGTTCCATGGGTATTGTGATGGCCAACTGGGGGACCACAGACTACCAAAAAGGCTCCTTGTCTACGGGGAAACCAAACTTTATCTTTTTGGGGGCATCTCCCTTTTTGGGAAACACCTACAGTATCGACAGTATGCATGACCTCTACAATCAACGGATGTCCTTAAAACCCCCCAGCCCTTGGAGAGTCCACCCCTGGTAGCTCCAAATTGCTCCTCCAGGCTCCCTCCCAACCAGCAGCCACCAGCCGAGACGCGGTGACAAGACCAGGCCTTCCTGGACGCCACGGTATTTTGAGGAATCAAGGGCCCCCAAATGTGATCCAATGCTACTCACACATATTGACATATCAATGAATGATCATTTGTGTATAATGTTTGGCATGTAGGAATCAAGTGAATGGCCCAACAGGACGATTGATAACCTTCGTATGTGTTGGTTTTAATATCCATTGACTACGATGGAACATGGCACATATATCTACTAATGTACAATTTTGGTATGCTGGTGATTCAAAGCCTCACCTTTGCTTGTGTCATTGGTCAAACCCTGTGACCGACCGACCCAGGTGGTTCAACATACCTTTCTCATCCCCATCATCGAAGACTATGTCAAAGTGGTAACAAGATTCCATATTAGAATATCCAGAAACCCTTTGCGAATATTGCAACAATGTATGCGGCCACCTCCACTCACTTGACATAAGTCTGATAGATAGAAGTGCTTGATCAATCCTGCTACAGTGACGACAATAACAACAACAACAACAACAACAAGAACAACAACAACAACAACAACAACAACAACAACAACAACAACAATGGCCAGAACATATGCGAAAAGACCGCCACCACCACCATCACCACCACAACAACAAAATGACACTACAGTACGTTACATCCCCATTTCTTCTGCAGGCCAGTGGGAAAAGCCAAAAGAAGCAATAGAGGGAACCGATCAATGACTTCATCACCATTGTTCTAAGACTCCCAGGCATAGCCAAGCAGGTCAAAGACCTCGTCTTTACAAAGAGTGGTACCCCCCTGGCCCCTGTTGCTTAACTTTGGTCATAAAAATTCGAACTACCAGTAGATACAACTACATAGCACAATGGCCACCTGACAGACTTATAATCATTAACGGTAACTACTATTATTGACCATAATCATTGACCACAATTAACCACAGGTAAATGGCGAATCTTGACCAAATTATAATTGAGTACCATTCTGTACCAGTGGCATATTAACCAACTTACAATCATTATTCAGCATTTTTACTAATACTAACCATAAATTTAGATAACCACACCATACCTATGAAGCACCATTCTGTGTCAATTCCTTATCAACCAACTTACAATCATCATTGGTCATTCTTATTCACCATCATTACCCATAGTTAACGGGACCATACCTCTGGAGTACCATTCTGCACCAACATCAACCACTTCAACCAACAGCTCAGCCAAGCATCGTTTCCCCACCGTTCCTGATCCCACGCTTGCTGATTCACCTGACGGCGATGCAACGTGACGGAACCTCCGTTGTGGGAAAGGGTGTTGAACGCTAGGACTGATTTGGGTGAACTGCTCGTATTTATATTGGCGAACCATGGTGACTAAGCATGATTTCATTAATCAGAGTATGCTCGTAGGGACGTTTCTATTGGATAACCATGGTGACTAAGCATGGTTAAAGAATGATAAATCAATGGCAAATCAAATGTTAATCCCAAATGCTCCATGGTGCCGCTATATCTGCCTCCAAAACTGGATCGTTTTACAGGTAAATGGCCAAGATAGGTAAATGGCGGCCGGCAAAATTAGGGGTCCAAAACTGTTGCTAGCATAGCCATGTATCGTTTTTGGGGTGGGGTATCGTTTTTCGCACAAACACATGCTTGGAAATCCACAGGTATCGTTTGCCAATAGTATAGTATGGGTTCTTTACATGTAAACATGTGAGTCAATGATTGATCAGCTTTCGAAGCAGCATATGACATAATGTACAGGCGGGCTTGCCACAATCAGACAGCCCTTAAAGCACAATGAGGCTATTTTTTTTCTAGGAACTGGTGCTGGACGTCTGGAGACGTTTCTGCTAGTTTGGCTTGTAGGGCTTTGTAGGCCTGTCCTAATTTCCATCCCATGTGCAAGCAACGGCAAGAAAGGTTGAACAAGGAATTGCATGTCTGTGATCGAATGTTTGCCTCCGCGCTGCTTTTGGAATTTTTCAGTATCGTTTTGGTATCGTTTTCGGTATCGTTTTAGTCGTTGATTCAAACCTGTGTTTCCCCAAATCGCTGACAAGCTATATGGGGTTCTTACTTCTCTATGGTAGGGCCTCGAATCGGCGCTTTTGTTTGCCGCTGCTCTGCCGCTGCTCATGCTTGTCTACCTTTGTCTCGCCTTTGTCTGGCCTTTGTCTCCCTTATGGCTCTGGATCGGCGCTTTGTTTGCCGCTGCTCTGCCGCTGCTCATGCTTGTCTCCCCTTGTCTCGCCTTTGCTTCCCCTTTGTCTCCCCTTTGTTTCCCTTGTGGCTCTGGATCGGCGCTTTGTTTGCCGCTGCTGTGTCGCTGCTCATGCTTGTTTCCCTCCATGTTTGACCTGTTGGCCTTTGTCTCCCTTCATGCTTGCCTTGGCTTGTTTCCCTTTGTCTTCGCTTCGTCTGCAATCCAAAGCAGAGGTTTATGATACACACCCTGAAAATTCTTGTGCGCAATGTGCCCACTATCTGGGGTCTATGCTGGTGTAATTCCTATTGTCAAATGATTGTACATAAATCTCAAGATTTACCCGGTATCGTTTTTGGGGTGGGCTATCGTTTTCTCAGGCCCCGAGCCTACGCACCCTCAAAGACTAAACATGAATGCGCACATTTTTGCCTGTCTCTCACATCGTGAATGAAAGTGGATGGCAGTTGCTATGATTGTGAATGGTGATTGAGAGTGACAGATCAGGATGGTTAATGATGGTTCGCTCAATATGGCGATTTTGCAAACTTATAGGGGGTTCCCCCTTGATTATCCTATTTATTATGAAAACAATCAACCATCCATCTGTCACTGTTTGGGAGGTCCTATTTGGAGAAACCACCATATAGCAGCTGTTCAACCATTCTTGTTGGCGAGTATCCCCCCTAATTCACCGTTATGATCCACTGTGGCTTACGAAACCCTGTATGGTTCCTACTGGTTCACCATCAAGAAACATCTGACCGTCACGGCCTTTCGCCGCTGATCGAGAGCGGCTCGCAACAGGGACAACCAAAGTATAGCAAAGTAAACAACGGTTGGTTGACTGCGAACAATGAGATCAATCGGATCAATACCCTACGCTTCGAGTCACCATTTTACTAGGTAACCGGCTGTTTTCTACCATTGTTGTTAGGGGTTGGTTACCTACTTGATCCTACTTTAATGGTAACTGGCATTTTATCCCACAACTGAATTCATGGATGCTGTCCTGCTGCTTGAAGGAAGCATTGAAAACAAGAAATGACCATAGCTTCCTTCATGGTCAGAAGCCAACAACATCCAACAACCTTTCTTTGTGCTGGGCAAAGTCATACAAAGTGTGACCCCCTAGGAATGAACTGAGCAATTTCATACGGCTGTGGGTCCAAACCCCGCATCCCTGGTTCCCCATCATTAACCATTGTTTTCTCTATTATTGTTGGTCATGGTCATTATCCCCCAGTGTTGGTTGGTCAATATTGACCCATAGCCATACCGGTGTCTGCACAAATCAAACTCCGGTGCCACTGCTTTTCCGTCGAGTTGCTAAGCGCACTCGTGCGCCTTCACCTGAGCCGCAGTTCATGCCTGGTTGACCCAGCAGCTCACCTCTACATTGCTTGATATCTCAGGATGCCATGATTGCATCTCTTTGCGTGTATACAAGGTGGGCCACAAAGGTGGGACTCCTGAAAGTGTACAAGTTGGAATATAAGTCATTCGGCCCCTAGCTGTAAGTAGCAAAACTGGGAGTTACGCTGGTGAAGCAACCTCAGTTGAGTGACTGGCGGTCCGCATTTTGTATATGTCAAGAATGTGTTTACCTCATGAATGCATGAATGTGACTCAATGTTTGAATAGGTGGTATCAAGCATCTATGTATACGTGTATACTCACATGTAATGTATAAATATATATATATATATATATAGATACATACATACATTCACAGATCATACGAAATCCCTACCTTCTTCCTGATGAAAATCCTCATGTCTTTGCAAGGAAACTCGAGTGTCGTATCATTTTTTGGCGGGAAAGATTGTTTCTCTGTGCGCTTCTTCAACCCACCCGCTAGATGTCCAAAGCAGCTAGCTTAACAACTCACGACTTCATTTTTGTATTTTGACTTCCGAATCTGTTTCGTTTACCATCAGTTCTAATAATATGGTAAATTGCTAAGCCAGCCAACCCCAGATCAATGGGCTGGTTTATCCCACTATCATGAACCCCTTATTATTCAAACAATCGCCTAACCATGCCTATATAACCTATTATTGTTGGCAACCATCCCCTATTGTCAACCATTGCTGCAGGATCCCCTACCAGCATTTTGGGAAACACCCAGTTAACCCCTATAATGGCTTAGTTTGTTGCAATCTCCTCCGTCCAGCGAGTGATTTCGGACGCCGCCGCTGTAATTCCATTGCCACCTGGTGGTTCACAGCTGTCGAAGTCATTGTATGAGTTTTTTGGTGCGACGTCCTGAAGTTATCCAAGCAACCCACCATATCACAGTAGATTGAGCCGTAGCACAATGCAGGGGGGTTTAATGTTAGATCCACGTCAATAACCCCCCTACATCTACCGGTAAATCGCCCGCTGCTTATGGTTAAACTAGTGGTGTATTAATATGGATCTACCATTGGCACAATCACAGTCATGGAAGTCATCGTCTGATTTCAGTCTACAGACCGTAGTCCCGGCAGATGTTGGCTACTACAACTGCACTGAAAACATCTAAAAAACTTTCCAATTGGTGGTTTCTTAGAATAGGGGACCCAACAAATGGTTAGTTTAGTACCTATAAATGGTTTGTATTGGATGATGACTGAGGGTACCCCCATGACTTGAGAAACACCCACCTCATCTCCAACAACGAACCAACACCACGGCTGTGCTGGATTCCAGTGTGTTGGGAGTACAGTTGAAGATGCCCATAATCAAATTCTTAGGGTGGTGCAACCTTCGGTTTGTTTTTTTGAAAATGATGATTAATAAATATATTCTTAGGACAAGACCAGAAGCCAGCAACACAACAGACCAGAAGCCAGCAACACAACTGTAAATGTGAGAAACAGCTGAGAAAAAATAACTGCGATGACACACACACAACATATATAATAAAACCATGTGTGTGTATATATATATTATCTATCTACCTATGTATAAATATATATATATATATCATCTCTGTATTATTTCACCAATTCACTTGCATCATGATGCATGGGATGATGATAAACAAAGTACTAAAAAAAATGCACAAAAGGTGCACCACCAACGACAGGTGTTGGGTTGGTTGCTTCTGGTTGACCCGAACTGATCAGCGACTTCTTAAACCATGATGAACTGACCAGTATTCACCACTAATCACGGCTGATGCTTACCAAGCCTAAGTGGTGGCTTCGCAAAATGGGGAACCCCAATCTTGAGAAACCGCATTCATGTAAGTTGTTGTCCCCCACTATGAATCACTACAAACCATTCCAAATAAATATAGACTATGTTTAACCATGTACATTGGACGACCAAACAAGTGGCGAAGATCCAGTGTCGTTCTGCTGCGCTCACTTCTGCGACCATTCTGGCAGCTGCAAGCAGCAGTTGCCGAGACAACGAATAGATATTTTGTGGTGGTTGAAAGCTGGGGGTACCAATTGAATAAATGGGTATGTGCCAAAATAGGGTATGACCAATAACCCACCAAAAAATGACTATTGTACTAGGAAACCATGGGTTTTGGGATACCATGGGGTACCACTATTTTGGCACATACCCAAATAATCAGAAGTTCATGGTGGTGCATAAGGGTGACCCTCTTATAAACCATTGTTTCTTAATGGTGGATCACAACAGCTGGATCCGATGATCCGAACACTGCGAGAATTATCCGCGGCTCCTAGATGCTGGCTTGGATTCTGTTTGGGGCATAGGCATTCCCAGTGATCTCATTGGCAATCATGCAACTTTTGGGAAATGAGACGGAATGTGATGCTGATGTTGTGTGATAAGCAATCTGTTTGTTCTTAATCCATTTTACATCAGTATGATATGCTCCGAAATACAGTAATTGACTCAACGAAGCCATAAGTTGCAAGGTGTGTACATGATCATCATTGAGAAACCGGGGGTCATCCTATAAGCCATTGGCGGTTTCTCAAAATAGGGGTGCCCCCAAATCATCCATTTTGAACCATTTATAGTAATCAACCAACCAGTTTTGGGGTTCCCCATTTTGAGAAACGCCCACATGTTTAAACAAAGCGCACTCGTTGCCAGTTTCCGACCTAAACCGCCATTTAACAGTCGTCCGACAGCTGCAGCAGTGCTAGTTCAGTAAGCTCCTTTGACACCCTGGCGACAAGAAGAACAACAACAACAACAACAACAACAACAACAACAACAACAACAACAACAAGGTCTGTCGTTTTTTTTGTGCGTCGTCTTGGGCTCTGCCCGCCCCTCTTGTTTTTCCTATTTCCCCGCATCCTCCCTCCTTTTCGGGATCTTTTAGCTGCAGATCGCATGCTAAGTTTAAACTTTTCGTAGTTTCAACACTACCTAATTTCATAATATGACAGCTAATTACTCTGAAAGAATGCCTGAGGAGTGCTCATGCCCATGCAAAGGGTGGTTTTTCAAAATCAGGGACAACTACATCATCTAATACCGATCGTTTATAGTAGTAAATCGACCATCTTTTAGGTTCCCCTATTTGGTGGTTTCTTCAGATAGGGGTACCCCAAATCATCTGGTTATTAACCATTTACAGTAATAGACCAACCATTTTTTTGGGCTCCCTATTTTGAGAAACACCCATTATTGTTAAACCATCTTATAGGTTCCCCTAGGTTACCTATCTTTTAGGTTCCCCTATAGTAATAAACCCATATCTATCGATTTAGATTATAGATATGGGGAAACCTATTATTGGTTCCATTTACCTATTATTACAACCATATATTCTATTATAAACTTCCTATCCATCTATTATTTATTTATTATAAATCGATTTATAAACCAACCATATCTATTTCGAGAAGCCCCAAATCTATTGGTCTCAGGTACGGTATGATCTTGTCCCAGTCGCCTCCAAGGTACCCAGCCGCGCCTTGTCGTAAGGCAGGTTGCCTCGGAGCAGCGGGTGGCCCACGCCAGGCGCTGCTGATGTGATGATACCCATGGGATTGCTGCGTTCACCTTATGGAAAACCACCATTTTATTGCGTACCAAAAGTTATGATATCTAACCTTTCTGGAACTTTCTGAGAAAACAAATGCGTTTTGTTGTTAGATGCTGGAAGGCCAATCAAATCGACCCCCCAATTGAGGCTCTTTTTGAAAACTGCTCAGCCAGTCTTGTATCTGATGATATCTGATGATATCTGATGAGCAATACCTCGTTCAGAGCTAATCAGGTAGCCCAACAAATCAAATCGAAACCAACCTGCTCTGCAGTCCAGCTGCCATAGACGTGTGGGATCTCCCCTGCGACGGGCCGCGGCATGGCCGATGGGGCAGTGTCAGGCAGCTGCATCTCAGCTGATAGCAGCTGCATCACTCGGTCGATGGGCGCGAAGATCCGAAGGGAAGAGGAAGCATCCTGGAACACGAGCGGCGTGAACCAGATCAGCCTTTGCTACTCCCTTGACTATGGCAGAATCATGGCTGTCTGATATGATTGATAAATGAAACTATGCCGTTGGATGATGGTTAGCTGGTT
This sequence comes from Symbiodinium kawagutii, assembly GCA_009767595.1. NCBI lineage: Eukaryota > Dinophyceae > Suessiales > Symbiodiniaceae > Symbiodinium > Symbiodinium kawagutii. The sequence continues at coordinate 112,034 of VSDK01025067.1, forward strand.
CTCGAATGTTTCATTGATGGTAGTTCATGTTTATCTCATGGCATCGCATCGTTGCGACTTGATCTCGTATGATGCTTGCTATTGTAATGTCGACCTTCGATTAGTCTTCATACCCTGGAAAAAGCTAACCAACCCCCTGAACCAAAATATTAATCCGGCCCCTTTTTCATTAATCAGAGGTGGTCATTGGTGCGTAATGCTTGATGCTAGAATGTTATGTGACTGGGGTCAAGACTTGAGCAGGGATGGTACGTGCAGCATACTGCCAAGTGGCTGTTCATTGGTTGCCTTGAAAACACTCACCATCTGCTCACACCACTCCTGGTAGCTCCAAATTGCTCGCCCTTTAGAGGGAGGGATACCCCTGGGGCCGAATCGCTCCCTTCTAACCACCAGCCACACGCAGCCTGCATGGTTTCCACTCATGATAAATGGTTTGCATTTTTGAGGTAGGCACATCAATATCCATCCAGAATTCTACCCATCCAACACTTAATGTGCAAAGCTCCCAGCGAGTCATGAATCCTCTTCGTCATCGTCATCATCATCATCATCATCATCATCATCATCATCATCATCATCATCATCATCACTTCGTTCTGTGATTCTATCCCCACTATCGTTGGTTGATACAGGTGTTTATCCACCATCAATGAGTCATCAGCAGCACCAGGACCCGAAAAGCGCTGGACACCAAGACGCATACTGAGTCTGCTGCAAGGCAACCTCAAGCTGGGTCAACTAGTTGGTGGTGCAAACAGCCACCCCGTCATGTAAAATATGCGCGTTTGTCAACCAACCAACCATTTGGTCATACATGTGGGAAAATCGAATTTGAAACCACCATCCAGTCAAATTGATCGGGGCAGCTTTTGATGACCTGATGAACCAAGGTTTCTGAAGCAGACTATGCTGGCAATGAGCATACGATGGGAGTTTGGGTGGTACACATGGGTACACCAGGTACACCATCTATGGAACGATCGGCATCAGAATACCTGCAACTTGAAAGTCATCAAAATCCCTGCAGCCTTGGGGAGCAATTGATGAATGATTGCTGTCAATTGCAAAGCAAGAATGCTGTACAGTATTGAATTTGTGCCACTGTAAAGCACGACAAAAACATGCCAAAAACACAAAACAAACCATTGATGATGTGTTCTAAATTACTGTATAGGGGGTCACATGTAGAATCTTTTGCAATGCTCAATATTTTGAAATTAAAACATATTCAAGTGATTTGTGATTTGTGATATTACAATTGCGTCCCAGAAGCAATCACTGTGCCCAAGGCTTTCCCTGCTTTGGCGCGTTGAGCTGCCGAAATGGCCATGCGGTCGGAGTTCATCCCAACCTTGCTGGACCAGTTGTGAGGACGTGATAGGGTGCTCCAAGTTGCACTTGTTGCTGCTGTGGGTTTCCCAAATACTTTTTGAGTTTGCCAGTAAAGGATTTGTAGAGTCCAAATAGAGCAAGATCATCGTGACCAGAACGGCTGTAATTCACGGTGACAGTCAGAACTGATAGAACTGTGGCTGGTTGGTGGTTTCAAGCCCTTTGCCAAATAGTAGTCAACCAACTAACCATTTACTAGCACTAGGGAAAATAAACAATAGTCTAAAGTCTAAAACCACCAACCAAGTGGATTTTGCCAAAGTCGTTCTGTTTGAGCTCAAGCCAAGGGCATGGCACCAATAGCATTTTGTTGGATCCAACACCCGGCTGGTCCATTTTGAAGATGGTGCTCCCTCGGGGTGCTCCCATGCGTAGCTCTATGGACGTAGGCAAACATCGTATTCCCAAGAATAGTGATTTCTGATGTGCTGTATTGGTTTCCTTCGGTTCCGTGCGATCCAAGCAATCAACCGAGCAATTAACAAACCAATTCAAGTCACCAACCACAGTATTCCAAACAGGGCATAGCAAATGCATGATGCATATCAAATGCATATGAGTTGGCCCAAAAATAGTGTACCCCCCCAAGTCACGGGTGGTTTCCTTAATAGTTGTTTGGTGCCCCGGTTTCCGTGATACTTGATGCTTTCCTTACTAAATAACCATTCAAGCTGACAACATTCAAATGACTATGCCTTAACTTACTATGATAGCAAGCATCCTAATTACTACATAATAGTAACTTACTAACGGTGACCATCCTTGACGCTAACCATGCTTGTCACCACCTTGACGCTTACCAGGTACCAGCATGGCAAGCCCAGGCCACCGATCAGCACTCGGTCACCCAGGCACCATTGAGGTCCCCAAGGCCAGGCAAAGATCGCATGCAGACTCCCACTCCTGGGTGGGTAGTCAGGTGGTGAGGTGACTGTGAAACCTATCACTTGGAGCTTGGCAACACCAGGAGGTACCTGGTACCATGATCTAATGAAGGGGTTCAGCTACCCGGATAGGGTTCACAATTCACAACCATGGTGAACTAACCCCAGCTGCACATCCAAGCAAGGTGGTAAGCTTGGGAAGTGACGATAAAACCCTGTGAAAGCGTTGGGAGACACCTGGATTTTTGTTCACTCAGCACTGAATCGAATGCTCACAACTTTTGGGAGCGTTGTCTGCCTTCATTCAATCATGTAGAATGTTCTCCAAGCTTCATGGATTAGTCCTGTGGCTCCTTCCAGTCAGTACCATCCATGCATTGATCACATGTGCTGTTTATCCTCAGAATTGCCCAGTTCCGTACGTATCCTCGGCACTGCGACTCAGTTTCACTTCACGGCAACCATACCCTATCGGCGTAGGTATTGGGGAGTTCACAGCCGACGGATCAAGTCGATATGGCATCCGCTTGCACCCAACAGCAGTAGTCCTTGAAGAATAGCTCTATATCGCTGAAATCCCGTCCGCATATGCCCGTATGACTGTAACAATCAAGCTAACAAGATGCCAAAAAGCTAGGAGGAGCAAGGAGGTCGACTATCATCACTGGACTGCCACTCCAACCAACTACCCTCTGGTAAATTAACCCGGCAATAGAATCTCCACCATTTATGGCTGATTTTTCCGGGTTTTCCTTTAAACAATGTGATGTTCCATTGCCGGGGTAGTTTACCAGAGTGTAACCGATCTCCAGTGCTTTTTCCCGGGTTTATCCACAGCCCTGATGTCTCCGCCCAAGGCTCCAGAAGCCAAGACATCAAGTCCCCTCTCAAAGTGCCTTGGAAGACCGGTACCAACATGTCGGCAATCTCCTACCTCCACGACCGGCAACAAAAATATGTCCCACGCGTCCTATGTCCAGCGTGGTCAATTGAAGCAAAGCATCGGAGTTCCTCGTCCATATGGCGGTTTGTCAAAATAGGGTTACCTCCAAATCATCCTAAAACTATAATAGAACCATTGATAGCAATAAACCGGCCATTTTGGGGGGTTCCCTATTTTGAGAAACACCCATATAGAAGCAAAATCGGACTGAACTTAAAACATGTCTTGAATGCAACGTGGATGGTCAGAGTTACCACATTTCACACAGCAGCACCCTTGCAAAGGCACCCCGGCAGGAGTCACCAGCACAGACCAACCAACCCACCATTGTCCTCACACGGCACCTGATGATGAAGAACCGGCTTGTAAACATGTCTATGCACACCTGGTTGGTCGTTGAAGCACCGGGTCATGAAAAATGTGCTTGTCAACCAACCAGTTGTTAATATATAATCACTAGGAAAATTCCAAAATGTTTGAAACCACCAACCAGAAACATCTAGCACTTCAATGGGTATATTCTAGAAACATATGCTGCCTCACACACACACACACACAAAAAAAAAATCAGGACAGTCAACACATACTCACCAGTAATAATCAGGCAAAATCACCCAGTAGAACAGTGACATGTGGCTTGTGGTGAATATATGCTGCGGTTCTTTACGCCACTTCGTGGTCACTTGCGTGTACTTAACGTATACGCATATTCTGTACCCCACATCCGTAAACAATTTAAGTAGTAGTGATTAGCATGACTAATTGAGAGCAGCATGGCCGTATAGCCAATGACCATGTAATCCAGTGTATTGCGAACCAATTCGTGTTACCCCAAAGCACCATCTTTCATGCCTGAATTGGTGTGGATGGAGCCGCATTGGTTTGCCAAGCTCCACTCTTGGGCGGGAGCTGACATGGCACGGAGATCTTCAAATCGGTTGCCACGACGAAGGCAGCTGGTTAATGTAACCGTTCACAACGCTTAATGAGGGCAAACAACGGTGTAAAAATGGTAAAGAAAGATGTACTATGGCTGACATCATTGTGGACAATTGCTAACAACATCCACCTATTAGGGAAACAGATTCACAGCAAATGTTCGTGGGGACCCATGTAGCGATCAATGGCTCGCCAAAAAAACTTATCCAAATTTACAAGCACCGGCATGGTGAGTTGCTGTGACCACTTATCCATGTGAGCGTACTCCCAAGCATCCTAAGAGATTGTCACTGGGAAAAACACACCATTGATGCGAGACGACACACGGACATACCCGAATTCACATCATCATCATCATCATCATCATCATCATCATCATCATCATCATCATCATCACCGTGTGGACACATCGATTATGCAATGAACGATGGACAACACTGATCATATTTTCATCTGATGCGTGTTTCTCAAAACAGGGTACCTCTCCAAATCATCCAGTATTCAACCATTTTCCAGTAACAAACTGTCCAACCTGTGGGCTCCCAGTTTTAAGAAACCATCATGTTTGCTATACCGAGTCAGACGCAAATAACTCCCTTGATTCCCCAACTTACTGGTCAACGGAATCGGGTCCTCGCTGCTTCACCATCACAAATTGATGGTCAATAGGAAAACTCTTGAAGATATAGGTGGTGTATGGTGGTATGTTGCTACATCCCCTGTAACACAATATTCTTATGCGGCATGTAGGTGGTCTGTAGATGTATATCATTAGGTGGCATAATCCCTCGTAATTGACGTTTGCAAATGAATGTAGTATACTCTCATCAACTTTCGCTATCATGTCCTGTCTAAGCGAAATGGTGTTGCCAAAGCCATGATTCGCTCCGAAAAAGGTGCTTGGTTTCTCTGCTTTCGATTGCTTATAAGCCACTACTAGAAGATACTAGAAGCCATAAGTAGCAGTTAACTTACAAGCCACTACTAGAAGCCAAAATTAACAGTTATAAGTTGTTATAAGCAACTAAGCGGCGACTGAGCCATACAATCCACTAAGCCACACAAATATAAGCTCCCTACTATGGCGATTGAGGCACCACTCATTGGCACCACGGGATTGGAGGGATCGAACCATGCTCCATGAATCTCATTCAACTCCTGGGCTGCAGTCAAGGCTATGGATCAATACTAAACATCAATAATAAATGGTTAACAACTGAAAGTGTTTTATGGTACATATCTGATGAAGAATAATTATTGATCAACAACACTCAGGGATATAACAGCTACATCCAACTACAGTAACCATCGTTATGGTAGTAGGAGTACAATGGTTTTGACCATTTTCGACCCACATTTACAGCATTGTTGGTTCAAAAACACGGACAGTCATCGAAGAATGAGTTGAGATTGAAGAAAGCAGGGCAAAATCAAGTTGGTTGATAAGGATTTCCAGAAGGGTATGCTGGCTTCACCAATGCTCCTCCCAGGCTGCCTCTCACCAACCAAATTAGTGGTCAACGATGGGATAGATGATCTTCAAACTTCCTTGGCCCTCAAATACCCTGGCTTGTTGGGGGATTAATACTCCCATGATTTGAGGGACAAACTCCTCCCGATATCTATACATACATCTATGGGGCATGGTGTTGGGATTCCAACGCGTGGTTCTGATGGGCATTCCCATGGGAGCCCCGTGCAATCAGCATGGAGAATGTGCATGGTCGGTTTACCTGGGATGTGGCATTGAACAGAATGTACAGCCCCGCCATTTATCCTTGTACTGAAGCTGGAAACAACGGCATGTTTCGTGTATGTATCGGTCAAAAGCCCTATCATTCTGACTAGAAACGCACCAATGATTGAGGGAATGAATCGCACAAGCCATTAATGAGCAAAAGTGTCCAGTACCCTCAAAGAACTCTGGACACGATTCTCACGCTAGGACATCCGCTTTCCTGGTTGGTGGCTAGTTGCCCCATCCAAAAAATATTTGCCATTTAGATATAGTCATCTGCAGGACCGTTTGAACATGAAAAACATAGAAATCACCAAGTATAACGACGCAAATGCCAGCAACTTGCAGAAAACATCGCGGCTCATACTCATAAGATCTCATAAGTTGTAATATAACTCTACCAAGACCGTGCAGTGGCAGTGGTCGCAAATTGAATTGGCCCCTGCACGATAAGCGCCGATGCAGTCCTTTTGTGGATAGCCAGCTTTCCTGCCAGGCACAGTGCTGGTGAAGCCGCCCATTCACACTGGTTGAAGATTGTGGTTTGACAAAACAACGGAAATATCAATTTCAAGCCATGCTTGGCTGCACATTTGCTACACAGTCGATTGAAATCGCTGGCAATTTGATGAAGCAGCAGTACCGCTACAACGCATTTCATGAATTCGCTGATTGCGTCCACAACAAAGGATATCGGCTTACCGCACAATCACTACCACTGATGACAATACAAACATCCACGGTGACAAAAGCAACCATGACAACAGCATCATCATTGTTACCAACAATAGCACAGCAAACAAATGATAAAACAACCATGTAAACCATGTCTGCAGCAACATCATCAGCCGCAAAGCATCACAGCAAAAATATCAACTACAAAATATTAAAAGCAGTGGCAACGTCAACACCAACACGGACCATAACAAGAGCAGGCAGAACCATACTAATAGCAGCACCCACACCAACAGCGCCGCACCAATCACAATAACAATGCCACCAAAACAACAACAACAACAACAACAACAACAACAACAACAACAACAACAACAACAACACCACCAACAATCAACAACAACAACAACAACAACAACAACAACAACAACAACAACAACAACAGCAACAGCAACAGCACCAGCAACAGCAACAGCAACAGCAGCCACAAAAAAACAGCAGCAGTACCAACCGCACCACTGCCACCACAATCGAACAAAACCATGGCAACAACAACACAACGATCAAGAACAGGAACAACAGCAAGCAAACAGTGATTTCATCGCTGTTTTTATTGCTGTTCTTCAGCAAATAAAAGGTTGACTGAACCTGGTTTGCAAGTTCATCTGCTGTGCCATCAAGCGTCTGAGGCAATCCGTCGTGATTCTGTTGCACCCAGTGCTTCAAGTAACCACTGCGATGCAAACTGACCTGGGGCGGAGCCGTGAAGAGCTATCCCAGCCCATGCGGGGTCAACAAAAAAAATCCAACCCTACGGAGTGGGGCCACGTGAAGCCCCCTAGTTCAGTAACTTCAATGGTGGTTTTTAAAAATGGGGCTGCCCCCAAATCCTTTGTAAATCATTTCTAGTATTAATAAGCATCCAGAACTTTAGGGTCCAAAATTTTGAGAACCCCCCAAGTGTACAATGGTTCTACTTGGGTAAGCTACCAGTTGTGGTACCTGTAACTAGCTCGTTGGCTTATTGACTTCCCACCTTGTACAGCGCTGGGATGTGACCCGTGCAGGATGTTCCCAACCGATGGGCGGCTCTTTGTTGTTCACTGCAGCAGTCACCAAGAAAGCAACTCATACAGAAGCCAGTTCGGAATCACAAATCGACAAATGGAATACTTCACATAGTCACAGAATTGTGTCTCCGATCCACCTAGTCATCCATGGGTCTATCCATGTCTATACAGATTTTTTGAGCACCAGCATCCATCACTGGATGATCGTTTTCTAGTGGCAAAACTTAACACTCAATTGTTGGGTTACCCTCCCATGGTTGCCCATGAGTACCCCATTTCTGGACAGCCCCATGCCATACTCAATGGAGGCCCTCCAGGGTAAGGGCCTCCCTCGCTCACGCAATCTTCCATACGCCCCATGTGATAAGTCCCAGCGTCGGGGAATGAATCTCCTCACCCAACATCCAAACACACACCCTGTGCTTCCAGTGATCATGACAGTACGTAGGTAACCAACCCATACCAACCCCAAACAACAATGGTAAAAACCCGCTGGTTGCCTACTATTTCATGGTAAGTGGAAGCATAGGGACACAGAAACCCTGGAAATGTCTTTTTTTCCATACTTGGCCAGGATTTCTGGAGCAGGCTATGCTCTGGGGAAGGGACTTTGTCCTCAGGAGCCTCTCAACACCATCCGCACTCGACACGCCAAAGGCACCAGGGCATGATGAGCCAAGGTGGGCTTGGCACGCCATGGGGAAATCTTCCTCAGGACTTGCCACGTTACACTGATGTGTTGGGTAGCTCCGAATTTGGTACACCAATGTGTTGGGTAGCCCAGGGGAGTCTCCAAAATATGCTGTGTATGATTAGGATTTTGGAGACTCCCCTGGGCTATCAACAGCACCGCTTTGCCATTGGTGATTTTGAAGAGGATTTTGTTGCAAACAGCTGGGTTGACGGAAGCATTATCAGACTAGGATCATGACCATCCCCAAGCTGACCCAATTTGTATGAAACGTGTGGTCTCTATGTACTTATGATATCGTGTTCCAGGCCCAATGCTCCCAATTCTCATTGTGATAGGTAAACAGCTGGTTTCTACCATTGTTGTTTGGAGTTGGCTACCTACTATAATATACTATAATAGCAAGTGGAAGCGTAGGGAGGGGTACATGTACCACGTTGTACATCCTCTGGTCATTTCAGAGTTGCGATACATCGCGTGGTCCTTTGGTTTCCAGGGATCCCAAATGGTTTGCCGCCATCCTTGCTGATGGACACCAAGGCTGAATGGGATGGATATATTGTATGCCAACAAGTCGTGCCACCCAAAAGCACCCAAAAGGAACATGTTGGGTAGTGAAAACAATCAACAATTTGCTGTGTGCACACCAAGTTTGAACATCCACAACTGACCTTGATTTGGAAACAATCACGTGGGACGGAACATCTATGCTTGGAAACGTGGCAGCCTTTCAAAAACAATATCTGAAGAAGATAAGACGCTAATGTCAAGGACACTCGTCACCCATGATAAGTGTAGCATCCGGTCCCAACATCGAAAACGCTGATTGGCTGTGAATCAATTACGAACGGCCCCTTGATGGCAGTGATGGCAGTCATGGCAAAAAGCTAAGAACCGATGATGGTGAATGCTGCGTTCACTATAGATATAATGCTGTTAGACAGGAGAAGGCATAATGGCTTTGCGCGGATCATGTGCCAGATTTGTACAAAGAAGTCATCCTGGTGATTTATGATGGTTTCAACCCTCCTGGTAGCCGCGCTGGCACGTCCTGGTAGCCCCAAATTGCTTCCCCCTTTTGATATATCCGGGACAGCCTGAATCACCCAGTCATGTCTCCACGGGTATTGCCACCCTGCAGAGTCAGTTGCCATTTTCTGGTCATAGTATGTCCTCAACCAACTAACCCAGTCCAAGTATCTCAGTTATTGACCATTTTCTGGTTAGGAACCATGGTTATAGGCCATTTCTTGTGATCAGTTGTGTACACTCCCAGTCCAAGCATCTCCGTGATTCCATTGGTGGCGATGGAGTCGTTTGCTTTCGAAGCATAGTCACTGATGCCAGATGCAGTGCTGATCCCTGGGCCCCAAGGTTCAGTCCCAAAGCTTGGTCAAGAGGGAGTCCTAGGTCATCGATGTCCATGGGATGTAGCACGCTGGTATAACACAGGTCGTACAAGCACCTAGAAGCAGTCAAGCTGAAACTTTGATAATTACTGTGCGATGATATTACTTAATCCAAGGTAGGGACGCAATCGAAACCATTGACAGTTCATATGCTGCAGGAACATGGCCCAGTGTACCATTTGGCTTTGGATCTTACGGAAACAATTTTCTGAGAAGTCACACGCACATGACTTGGGATAACTTCCGGATGTTGAAATTTATGTCAATCTAACCAACATCCACGGCTGATCAATCTGGATCTGTTCCATAACACACCAGGAACGTGCTCCGTACCAGTGATTTTTCCTTCCACTTGGTGATACATAACTTATCCCAAATTCCAAGGTGCAAAGTTCCATGACTTGATGCTATGCTTCATATCTATTTTTACAACCAACCAAGCAAGCAAGCAAGCAACCAAGCAACCAACCAACCAACCTCTGCTTTTTACAAGCAAGCAAGCAAACAAGCAAACAACCAAGCAACCAAGCAACCAAGCAACCTCCTTTTTTTTTGTTGGCTAGCAACTGTGGCCGAGCCTGCTCCAGTGTAGGCCACACAGGCTTTGCTTCTACGAATCAGGTCCTAGGTCAAGCTTGGGAAGCATGAAACAGTGAGCAGCTTCCAAGATTGTAAATCAGTTGATGACGGAAATTGACCGATGACCAGCCATGACCAATCAGATTTTAGCGGTTGAAAGCATCCTGTGAGTCTTCTCTCCCATAACGCACACTGCAGCTTACTGTCTTAAGGATGCTAGGATGTCTACATTGAATGATGATGAAAAATGAATAATATACACACAAATTAATCACACTGAATGCCCAAAGTGACACCTCCCATCAAACAAACCGTGAAACTATGGATAGAATCACTACACCATTAGCAGCTGCCAGGAAACAAAACATCAGCCATGTTCATCATAATCATAATCATAATCATGATAATAATCATCATCATAATAATAGTAATAGTCATCATCATCATCATCATCATCATCATCATCATCATCATCATCATCATCATCAAACCACGAGATGACCAATGGTCCAGGATTTCCATGGAACAGTGTCAAACATTGCTGTGATACTGATTGGTTGACGTGGGAATCCCCTTGGGTTATCAGCCATGGTGGTGACACTGCTTGGTTGCAACCTAAAAACTACCACAGCTGATGGACATTGGCTTCCCATGTCCACCCAGGATTAATGAACCCTAGGTTGATTTATTGGGGGGGTACCATTTTAATGGAAGACAAAGGCTTTTAGGGGATACCCGCTATTCATCAACCTGGGGGGTTGTTAATCCTGGGCAAACATTCCTGGCCATTCTTGTCCCTATGCTTCCAGTTACCAGTGAATAGTAGGAAACAAACCCCACTTAGGACTAACTAACTGGTAGAAACCAGTTCTTGTGACCTCCTATGGCAACTGGAAGCATCGGGTGTGGTTTCTGCGGATGCCGAGGACGCTGGTTGCGCCGTGTGGTCGGATCTACGATGCATCTGACAAGAGTCTGCCAGCATCTTGACCTTGGCGTGTAACACCTTGGAACGGCAGCAGGCTGCCCGAAAATCGACAATTAGAAGGTGAGCCCCATTTCACCAGCTATAGTTGTTCGGGTACAAGTATGGTAGCTACCAGTAACGGTGCACGGTAGATAGAACTATAGTGGGATTTCCTGCTACTCTTCAAAAAATGCCCTGTGTTCCTGCCAGGCCCGCCAGGGTTCATGACTAGCCAAACCTTTAGCGGCCCCTGTCAGATTAAGCTCACATCTGGAACCTGGCTTGGCCAGTACAGTAACATTGTTTTATTGGAATCATCAAGCAGGATTAATCCTCATCAACTAGCGTTTGCAATCATCGTTGTTGATCATTGATGGTTGCAAACTCCTAGGAGGAATCAGTTGGTGATCAGTACTACTCCCATCATTTGTTGAACCATGAATCATCCCACGGCACGCCTCCATGGTTTGCACCCACTTCAATCAGCCTCCATTTTCCAAGGCACGTCGTCGTGATCCAAATACCTGAGCATGGTCACGATGTGCCAGGGTGTTGGATGGTGTTGTAATCAATACGTCGAATACGTTTTGAGATGATAGGAAGTAATGGCTTCCCGCAAATTGCAAGCCAAACCCAGGTAGAGGGTTGGTGTTGCTCTCATGTAGAACATCATCACAAGTGTGCGACAACATTTTTCTTGTTGTTGTCTTTAAAACACATGCGTCACGCGTAATCTATATAAATATTCGACTTGTCATTGACACTAGCAACCATGATCGGGCTTTAGCCTGCATACTCATCAGCAAAGTAGTACCTGCTAGACAATGCTGGTGGGGCAAGAGAAACAACTATTCAGTTGGGTGCAGTGGTTTGCTCATGGGAGCGAGACAGTAATTAATGATAATTATGCTGCTTGCTATCAAGTATCTGTCAAATTTAGAAATCGTTCGGTACAATACCGGTCAACAAAAATCATCTGAAACTCTTGTTTCGCACATGCATCTTAGGAACCAGCATCACGACGACACATCATGACATATCATGTTATCATGGCCATGCCAAGTCTACCATTCAAGACATTGTTGTTTGAAACTCAGACTTACTTGGCGGGTCGCTCAAATGATGATCCACGACTCGCTTGTGTCCGAGAGCGTCTACTTCTCTCAAGGTTTATGCTGACAAAAGAGTACACAATCTGAGGGTGACGTCCTGTGATCATGTCTTTGCCGGCTGGTTGGGTGGCTGATATGATGTGCTGGTTGGTCGGTCGATTGGTTGGTTGCTAGGTGGATTTCTTGATATTCCAAAATATCTTATAACAATATCAGTCCAACACTGAGTCTTCAACTCCCATGACTCAATGCCTCCATGGAATAAATCATGTCATTTAACCAGATTTGCACCCTAAGAATTTTACAATCCTCCAACAAATATCAAACAATCAGGCAAACACCACCAGGGCGTGGAACGCGTGGCCAAGATACTCATTGGCCGTCTTGGTTTTGTATCCTGGTCGTGCTTCCTCCTGCCGCTTCGTGTCGCGGGGAGGGAACCAGAACGGGATGTGGATTTGTGCCAAGTCATGGGGAAACCAATAATAACCCACCAAAAAATGATCATTCACCACAAAACCATAGGTTTTGGGGGTTACCACTATGGCTTGGGACATGGCCACTTGGCTGTTGCGAGTGGGGAAGTTTGAGTGTCTAAGGACCTGAGCTGACTTGGCGAGAACACTTCGGCTTCGTGGTCTTGGGAGCAACTGGTGAAGTGTCGATCCCTCACACAAGCAGTGCGGAAAAGCCATAAATTCAGCCTGAACAATGTGACAAATGTGATGGATGTGGCACTAGTGTGTTCATAAAGAAACAATGCCCTTAATTTTCTAGGATCAGAACGAGCACTGAACAATGTGACAAAGTGCTCTCAGTTGCTTTGGTCGGATCAATCAGCTTATGGTGGACTAGAAATATTCCGCATATTTGCTCCTAAACTGGGCATACTCAAATTGCTGTGGATATGTGCAGCCTACCACTATTTCCTCCCCAAGCTTCCAAGTGGCTGATTGGGAGCGACATTATCGACACGTGTCATCATGAGCACACCCATGTGCACAGCCAGAACGTAACTCAATCACTGAATCAGGCCATGTTACCCTACATATGGTGGTTTCTCAAAATATCTCAAAATAGGGGTACCCCCAAATCAGGCTTTACATTAACGTTTATATAGTAACAAATAAACTTTAATAAACTTACCATTTGAGGTTCCCCTATGACTTGAGAAACCACCACACGCTTCACGTTGTTGATTGAGCAACCAATGGATCAACCAGGTACCAGCCTGGTTGGAATATCAACCAGAAGTTGGAATACCAGCATCTAGTATTTTAGCATGTCTTAGCGATGATGATATTGTAACATTATGCACGGCTGTTCCTACCAATTGAACATTGCTCGAAGAATCAGTGAGAAACACCGGCTATACGCAGTGATTTAGGGTTTAGAGTTTTAGGGTTTAGGTTTTAGGGTTTAAGGTTTTAAGGTTTTAGGGTTTAGGGTTTCGGATTTAGGGTTTTAGCGTTTTAGGTTTTAGGGCTTAGGGCTTCTTGATTCTCAGAGTTTCGAAACAACGGGCCTGCGCGGGGTTTTGAACAGTTGAGAAGACTAACTTCTGGGCAGGTCTTGTGCATCCGGGCAAACCATGGAGTCTTGCCGTAACATTAGTACTAGTACTCAACCAAAAAAGGTTGGAGTATTGATGACAGAGTGGTACCCCCCAGTTATACATTGGGTAATAAGCCATTCAATTGCAGCATCCTTATATCTACCATAAGTAGTAGCTACCCTAGTTATAAAACAACTTAGCAAAGTAGGGGGTACAGTACCACTCTGTAAGCACTAGTGGCGAGCCTCCGATTTTATCAAAATCACTACCGCTTAGAGCTGGACATCAAGCGCCATCGTGAAAACACATCACCAATCGGGAGTGGTGAACGAATCATCATGACCATAATAACCTAGCTGCTCCATGTGTGCAGTATATGTAGCTACAATTTCAGCTGTTATCTTGGTAAATGCAAGTACATGTAAAGATACATGGCGCATCCGCTGGGTCAGAAACAAAAAAAAATATCAATGAAACCGTTGAAAAATGCCTAGACACTATGATGATTGTCTTCCATTGGAAAAGGGACCCTCCTCTGTAGTGGCAAGTTTGGACACAATGTGTCTCATCCCCGCTGAGTGGCAACATGTTTGTTTGCGAAAATATCCAGAGTTTAGATCACGAAAAAACAGGTTTCACGATTATATATCGTCATGTATCAAGTTCCAAGTTGTTCAGAGCTTTCACCAACATTCATCACCATTCTCAAGCATCAACCAGATTATGAACCACATCATTCACCACATTAAAGAGTCTCAAACCAAGCGTTCTCAACGATTCTCGACACCAGGGCATCCTGTTTTCCCTGCCCTTGGGGTCCTCGCACAACCGAGCCAAGCGCGGTGCGGCCCAGGACGCATGGCCATAGCGACCGTGCCTAGGAACGTGCCCAGAGATGTGCCTAGGGAGGAGTCTCGGAAGGCGTATGAATGACTGGTTGGTGGTTGAACCACCTTCTGAAACATAGGAATCAACCAATCATCCCGAAGTCGTTGGGGAAAATAATAGAAGTTTTGACACCACCAGCCAAATTGATGGTGAAAGTGGTGAATAGTGGATAATTATGATGTATGATGGCCAAATAATGATTCACAGAGGTTGATCATCGTTTTACAATGCTTAGTCATGGTTCATCATCTGGTTCAGAATGGAACATGATGGTTCGCATCGTGGTTCCTGATCCTTAATCATTGGTAATCCCGATTCATCACTGCAGTCGATGAAAGTGCATGATGGTCGATGATAATTCATCATGGTTGCGTGCCACCGCTCTAAGCCCCACAGCCCTGGGGTGGTGGCTTGGCCCAAGGAAAACTCACAAGTGACCAGGGAATTGTAGCAAAACGGACAGCGTGATGCATCAAGAAACGTGAGTGTTGACTATAGCAATGATTAGCAATGCCCAAAATCAGTAATTCGTAGAATTATTGACATTAATAAACATTAATAGTTTACTATAGTATACTCCTAGCCTATCATTAGCTCAACTATTTAGGTTGGGATATCTAGCACTGCAACCGAGCAGCATGGCTTCAACGGACACACCTTGCATGGGGGCACCCTCCTGGAGCGAAGAATGAGAACACACCACGTCATTCTTGGAGGTGAACGCATCCCCAGTGCGAACGCAACTGGTAACTAGCCTGGTTGGTTAGGGGACCGGGGATGTAGGGTTTATAAGGGTTCTATCCCTAGTAGGGTTACCTAACAGCTGGTATGAACTGATAACTCACCCTGGCAACTATCCCACAGCTAGGAGTACCTTATAGGGTTTATCAGCATGGTTCTATCCCAGTGAACTAACCTCAGGTGCACGTCCAGCCGTACCTAATTTGGATGGTGGTAGAATGGCTGCAGCAAAGTCGGTGTTGTTGGAGGTTCCAAGGTGCGCGCTGGCGACACAAGCCAAAGGTGTGGCTGCTTATTTTTGTTGGCTTTTCCCTGTTCAGAAACATGGTAGTGTCAGTCCCTCGGGGCTAGACTGGTTGATTGGATGTTCGATAAACACGGATTCTTGGCATAAGATATAGCCTCAAGCTACCAGATTGGACATGACAGGGCTAGATTGATGCTGGGCGGTACAATGATAAGATTGTTTATACAAAGTTTCATAATCAACCTCACTGTATAGTTATAGATGCATATACACTAGTTGCACATCCATCTGAGGTTTCTAGACAAATGATGCCTGCATTTGTTTTCTGGACTCACAAGCTGATCACTTGCATGGATTCGGCAAGAACAATTATTGAGCATTGGCTCTGCTGGTCAGCTACTTGGCATGCACACAAACGTCGAACTATCATCATCCCCCCATATTCTGCATGATAATAGACTGAACATGGATTTCAAACAATTTATTCACTTTATACACTGTTTGTGCACAAAAAACATGAATTGACAAGTGCCTGCATGCAGACCTTGTACCACTGTAAGGGGCCTCTTGGACCAGCAACTTGTGGCACGGCTTCACCAAATAAGTTGGTTTATAACTTACTTAACTAGGGGTAACTACCAGTTGTAGGGAACCCAACTTTTAAGTGGTTGGGGGCCCACTTTGTACCGTCTTAGTTGGAGGTGTTCCCAAATTAGCAAGATTGCAATCTTGGGATATGCTGGGAAAATCTGGGAAATCCAGACATGGAACCCAGTCAAACCCGTGATTTACCAATTAGCAGTTGGTTCGGATGCCAATGCTCCAACCACACATCAACCACTAAGCAACGCCAACGAAACATTAACCATCAGTAGTACAACCATTATCAACCATCATGAACCACCATTAACAACCCACCAACCACCTCTACCAGCCTTGACTTACACCTCTCACCTACGAGCTTCGGTATGTCTTACAGCCGCCCACCACAGCCGCACGCCTCTAACTGGGGAGCAGCTGCGCGACTGGAAGATGGTGCCATGGCTCCTTCTGCGACCACCGGTTGCTTAGGACTGGATGAAAATGAAATTAACGGCGGTGATAGTGATTTTGGGGGTTACAATGTGGAAGGGATGGTTCATTGATGGTTAATCAATTGATGCTTAGATATGGCTGGCCAATAATGGCTAGTGATGAGTAACCATGCATTATAGTTGATGATAACTTCTAGTGTAGTCAATGATGGTTGCCGACCTGTACTTTTTGGTCATGTGCAGCAGCATCCAACACTTGTTGAGGATCGGTTGGTTTCTAGTTTTTCCAAAGCGGGTTCTATGCTCATTCCTTTGTTTTCATTGGCTTTCCCATGGTTCGCAATGATAACAGTTCATGCCTTTCAATGGCTTTCCCATGGGTTTCCAATAACACGTCATGGTTTTCAATGGCTTTCCAATGGATAAGCATTGGATTTCAATGGCCTAAAAAACCAACATGTCAGAGGGCCGATCGGAATCCACGGCAACTGTTCGCCACTCAGCATCCTAGCGATGGCGCTGAAGCGTCACGCTCCTTTCCCATCAACACGACCACTGCGTGGAGATGTCCATGGACGCCCCCCTACTCGGATGTGCAGTTGCAACTGCGTTATACCCATGGTAAATAGCCCTGTATGATGGGTTATAAGCCTAGAACCATGATGGGTAAATAGTTGCTAAATAGGGGTGCACTTCCAAGTAAACCAATTTCAACACATAATGCAGTTTCATCTTGGGAAAGTATATCTCAGGCCATTTTTTGGTTCGTTGCTTGGTGAACAGCCATTCACACATTCACAATCTAGTGTGGGTTGCTGTGGCTTGTTATCACCTCTCAAACTGGTGACTTTTGAATCCACATTAAGAAACCGACGACAATCTATTCAATGACGCATGTGCAAACAACCCCCTGGGTGGGGCAACCCGCCACCTTGCGCAGCTGGTTGATCTGCTCAAGCCTCTACTCCCAAGCTTTTGTCAGATTGAAAGGGGTTAGCCTCTGGCAAACAACAGGTTGGGAGTAGAGGCTTGAGGACCAAACAGCCCTGGCAACAGCTGTTGCCTCTGGCAAACCAGCCCTGAAACCTTTGATGTTCCAAAGGGTCTATTACTGCGGGCTGAAGACCAATAGCAAACTCTTGAGCCAAATTCATGGATGATTGCAACATGTAACAGAAATGGTGGTTTCTCAAAATAGGGGTACCCCTGAATTATCTTTTATATAAACCGTCAACATAACAATAGTTAATAATAATAATCATAACAATAAATCAGCTATTTTGGGGTACACTATCTTAAAACCCCCCCAAATAATCATTCTGGTGGTCCCACTTTGCGACTGCTTCCCTTTGCTCCTGGGACACTCTTGCCGAACTTCAAGGCCTCCATTTGCTTCAAGAATGGCGCAAGCATTTCCTTGGGGCCGGCAGCTGCGCCAAGCGCCAACTGTATTGCCTTTGGGTGGCCAAAGTCAAAAAGTTCAAGTCCAAAATCCCTTGGAAACGTGTCTTCCGTGATTTCTGGCGTTGCCTTGCCAATGCATCCTGCAGAACTGAGATACTTTCTTAGCTGCCCTGCTAGGGTGGGCCCTGCCGTTTTACATATGTTATGTTGTGTCTCTGTTTTCCAGGCACCAAGAAGCATGACTGTTGTTTACAACCTGTTTTGTCTTGACCATTGCTATGGTCAACCAACCGATCTATCATTGCCATTGTTGACAATACATTATATGGATAGTCCAACACAGACTCAAAATCTATGGTGTGAGAAACATCAAGACAAATCCAGTGGCAAATTTCCATGCAACGGTGATGATTTAGGATCTGAGCAACAACCAGGGAGGCTCATTTCACTTTGCAAAAAATAGATGATACACACCTATACAAACATTCATTCAAACGCAAATGAATGCATATATTGATAACCTTACTTAAATATCAATATAACTATATATACCTATATGCATTTATATGCACGCAGAAGAGGTTGCCTTGTTGTTCAAATGACACAACTGGGATCACCCGTCTCCAGCAACGACACCGAGGCACATGGTCCACGTAGGCTTGACATTCATAGCACCAAACCTAGGGGACCAGCGGTTGCTGTAGCTGCATCACGCACGTTGACCGCGGACATGCAAAAGGATGCGCTACAAACAAAACTCAGAAACTTATCAAATAGACTAACGGATGTCTACATAAAGATGTGTACCTGTGTGATTGTGTGTTTTTCTATGTGTGTATACAAATGTCACTTCCTCACAATCAACAAACCAATGAAACCGGGTTTTCCTAGAAAACAAGTGGTTTACTCTCCTATAAATGTGGTTTACATGTGGTTTCCCTCCTACAAATGGCTACCACGGATGCACAGAAATCTCATTCCATCGCTTCAGGACATGTTGCCCGAACCTCAGGCCCCAACATCCCCCGTTAGTCACCTGTATCAAAGTGGTATCAAAGTGGTCCAATTTTGACGATGAGTGAGCACTACAGGTTATAAACACGATTTGCCAGTATATATATATATATATATGTAATATATACTAAGATTCATAATCATGAAACTCTATCAACCACTATTAACCATATTCACTGCCGATTATCAACACATTTTACTACTATTAACCGACTATTAACCCCATGTATTGCTTGCCAAGATGCTGTCAAATCTGAAAGGCCCAAAACCAAGCAGTGGCCCAAAGCTTCTTTGCCCCCAGCCATGTCTGCCACCGTGAGATCTGCTTCCTACGACAATTTGACTTTCCCTGATCGTCCCAACAACTGTTAAGTTATGATTGCAAGGGCGAACCGTGGTTTATAAAACTCTCGGATTGAATTGGAAATAACAGTCAATAATGGTGACGCAATGGTCAATTTATGGTTAACTGTGGTTGATAGTTGTTGATCATGGTTGGTGATGATGATAATGATGATGATGGTTCAACATGAGTGAAAATGGTGAGCATTGAGCATTATTAATCAGTATTGTTCAAAAACGGGGTGGTTAAACAACTTGGGCGCGTGATAAAACCTTAGACTGGATGGCAAATAATCAGCGGTGAAGTAAGGGGTGGTTTCATGTGATCTCCCATGATAGATAACCCCCCCGAATCGTCTCAGGAGTCATGTTTGTGAACAATATCTATTGGTTGTATAGGTCCAAAGGCGCGAATCATCGCAAATCATTTTTTGCTTCCGTTGATGTCTGTTGTCCCAGGTGACCCAGCATATGATGTCGAAAGTATCAGGGCAAATTGGTCCAGAGCAAACACGAGGTATGATCATGGTTTGCATCCCCATCGGTGTCTTCTCTGGAATCTACATCCTTCTCGACTATAGTATGTTCGAGTGATCTGAATAATGTATTTAGATTTAGATATATAAAAAGTAAATATGTAAACATGACTATTTGTATGTAATTCTACACATATACACAATCAATTATTGAAAACCACATCAAGATACAAATATGATAAATTTGTGTTTTAGAAAAACAAATGTTTGCATTGCGTGCTAGACACAGCATGCCGCACTTCCGCCTGCCGCAATCCAATGTGTGCAGGTGCTGCAGGCATATGAGAAATCACCTCAAATGTGTATGTCTACGTCTGGGAATATGCGCGATGTATTTGCTCATATGCAAATGTACCTATGCAGGCGGGCATGCATATACAAATGTATGCAGTGTAATGTGTCTATTTCCGTACTTGAACATGTACGCATTCATGTGTGGATGTGTGTCTGTACCCCCGTATGTTTATGTATGGGTACAGGGCAGCAAATATGCATGCATGGGAATACCTATGTATGTTTCTACATATATAAATATGCCCAAAAATCATGTCAGTGTAAAAAAATATTGCAAATATACAAAATAGGAAATGGATGCAGGACATGTAATGCCTGTCACACTTGGAACACAAATATTCGTAGATTGTTACAATGTCTGTAAGCACATGAACCATTTGTGTCACGTACATATTGTAATGCAGCTGTGATACAACTACAATCAACTACATGTTTGCACGCAGTATTGATCTTAACTGTCGAAATCTGATTGGTGCATCTATAAAGGTGTTTAGGTAGCATACAGATGGAGCAAACAAACATTAAGGGAACAAGGGTTCAAGTAGAGAGCTACAAGAAAAAAACGTACAGTATCATGGCAAACAGGGTGGGATGATCACAACTAAGGAACAACTAGTAGATAAATTATCAAGATACTGAAGAATTAAAAAATGCATGAACATTGGAAAAGCGGCAAAGAACACTGGAAAACACACACCCAGATAGAGTCCCACACCCAAAAGAAAATTACTTTTGTTAAATAAAAACTTTTAACATCTCTTATAAAATTAAAATCTTTCTTAACATGAGAATTATCCATCTAAAACATGAAAAAAGCGCACTCCCACAGTCCCCAGCTCTCAAAGAAAGAGAGCTGGGGACTGTGGGAGTGCGTTTTTTCATGTTTTAGATGGATAATTTTCATGCTAAGAAAGATTTTTACTTTATAAGAGATATTAAAATTTTTTACTTAACAAAAGTAATTGCGTTTTATGTACTGAGGTATTCAAATATAATAACTATGTAACTTGCTGGTATTGCCTATGAGAAAGAATTAAATGTTCCCCCAATTATGAGGATAGAAAATGTATAGAAACTTGCACAATAGTTGTCTCTGCAGTACCTGCCTTTATTTTGTGCAATTGTGTGCATATATATCCTCATAACTAGGGGAACATATTTTCTTTCTCATAGGCGATATCATCAAATTACATAATTAATATATTTGAATGCCTCAGTACATGAAAACCGCAATTACTTTTGTTAAATAAAGACTTTTAACATCTCTTATAAAATTAAAATCTTTCTTAACATGAGAATTATCCATCTAAAACATGAAAAAAGCGCACTCCCACAGTCCCCAGCTCTCAAAAAAAAACCGAGCCTTGTTCAAATGATCACCTCCGTTGCAAACCATCTGATTTACATTCTGGCGACCTATCTGGCACATATGGCGACGTTCTTTATGGCATTCTTTCTGGCCTCACGTCTGACGTTCCATCTGTCAATCTTTCCGGCTAGTTTTCTGACATTCTACCTCGCATGTTCTTCCGACCTTCTATTCGGCATTCTGCACCGCTAATTTTCTGGCATTCTACTGTGCAATTGTTCAAACTTTTTACGACATGCTATCGGACTGGCATGCATCTTCGGACATTCTTATTTCCGTCCGACATTCTACCCGACAAATTGCCTGGCATTCTGTCCGGCACATGTTCTGGCGGCTGCAAGATCAAAAACCGGCAAGTTGGCAACAGAACACCGGTTGCTAAAGTAGGCTGGCCAACCGAACGCAGCGCATTGAGACTTTGCGCCTGGACTGGCCTGGATCACTAGTCACTGAGAGTCTCGGCAATGGAGCCCAGGCCCCTGCACCAAAAGCGTGCCATAAGCAAGGGTCATGCTCCGAAGAAGACGTCTCAGCTCCCTTATTTGCTCCTTGCGAAATTGGGCGGAAATGCCCGAAAAAAAATCCGCCACATCCTGCCACGCCCAATGAGGTTTTGGACGGCATGCACCGCGCAAACTTGGGACACCTGCCTCGTGACGAAACATTGTCAGGCCAAGGTCGCCCAGCCACCCCAGGACCTTCGTGACACTAGTCCATTCATCGTGCATGAAGCGCTTGGCCAGAATTCAGTCGTTCTGGTTCTTATGAGGTTGCCAGGTTTCTGATTGCAATTATTCAAACATTGCAAGGAGCCCCCAGGAGCCTAGACCGTATTCAGTTTCAAGTTCCGTAGACTTTCATTGCGCGCGCGGAATTTTTGACACCCTTGGCAATTGCTGGAAAAATCGGCCCAAAAGCCGAGCTCTTTATGTTCAAAGTGCCGCGGTCTTTTTCTTGAGGAAAAAATAAACTTTATATTAAGAGCTTGGTTCAGACACTGCTTGTAGGCACTTAGAACAGCTGGCTGGCCCTCAAACTGTGGAGCGTAGTGATGCGGAAGCGCCGCGAGCTTTCCACAGTGCCAGCAATGAGCTGAGGGTTCATGCCTGGGTTCCACCGGTGCAACGGTCCAAGGGACCGTGCCCAACGGTGTTGGAGCAAGCACCCAATTTCTTGCACAGGTGTCCTGAGGGTGGCCAGTTCAAAAAATGCTCGGCCCCTTTGCCCATTCTCTTTGAGAAAGGGTCTCATGGCGAGGCCAGCACCGTGTCCTAACACTACGACTCGGCGGGGCAGCCAGACCATGCCCAAATGGTGCGGCACGTGCATCGAACGACAAACAAAGCACATTAGGGGAAAACTTAAACGCCAGGCGGTGGCGCAACCAACCCCAGAAAGTTTTCACAACCAGAACTTCAAATTTCGAGCGGCCGCGCAGATGATTCTCGATACATTCATCACACCAAAGATTGAAAAACATAACGCCGCCCCTGTGAGAAAACAAAAAATACAACTTAAACGCACTGCGCTAATTAATGCGATCGAAAAGGAAAAGAAAAACAAAAACAAGGCAAGACAACACAAACTGCATGAAAAACTGTTTCATCAAGAAAACATTGCAGTCTAGCGGCAGAAGATGCTAATAAGATGTTTCCACCAAGTTTGAAATGAAACACCAACCCAAACCTCCAACGAATGAAAAAAAGACAGCATAGTGACGGGCACGCATGAAGCAGGATGATCTGCAGCCTGGCAAATCAGAGGGCGTAAAGACAACATGCACGAAACCTGGACATACTCATTACTAATGGAGTGAGACAGCTCGGATGGCTAGGTCGATGGACGCCCATTAACCGAACTGATTGACCTTGCTGTCAAACATGAACTAGGCAAATTGCTGCCTCGGTTCAACTCTTTTCCGATTGATTTAAGCGCTGTTCAACATGACTCGTGGCTAAGCTCATTAGTCGGTTCAGCCGCTCTTCAGCTAAAGAGCTACAGATATGCATAAGGAGAAAAAGTTCCCAGTAGAATGGTATTAGCCATCTCAGTCCAAAACCAAGAGCCCTGTCAAAGTCAACCGAAATCAATGATGCGGCCACCATGTCAAGCGAGCTCACGGCCCCCTTCACAATTTCTCGAACGCACAGAAACTGGAATCCTAGATGGCACATTTTTGGACATGGCTGTCGTTTAAAAAAAAATTGGGCGCCAGACATGAAGATCGCAGCGGAGACATCGATCCTGCCCACCAAACAGCGGCCCTGACAGTCTGGAACCGGAAGACGCATCCGCTGAATTCAAATCGAATGGCTGGGACCTGTGTTGATGCCTCTATGGCTTCCTGGCGGCACTGGCAACCAGCAGATCGTAGTATATTCAACTCATATGGACCGATTTTTTTCTTGTCTCAAGACTCTAGACTGTGTCTTTGTGAGACCTTGCTCATCTGTGTCATTTAGCCATGGCACGCTCCGAATCTAGTATTATAAAATAACATTCAATCAATGCAGATGTACTGTATTGGTAGTATGTAGATACTATATAGTTCTTATATAGGTAATATTCGAACAATATTCAAGCAGTATATCGGCACTCGCAGTACATAGGTAGTAAACAGGTAATACAGAAGTATTACCGGGATAGTATTCAAGTAGTGTATAGATAAATTACTGATTGTATATAGGTAGTGTATCGGTAATATATTGCTAGTAAATAGGTACTCTATAGGTAGTATTCAAAGCAGTATAGACGTAATATTGAAGCAGACAGAGGTAGTATTCAAGCAAGCTAGAATATTGCATAGTTATTATATAGGCATAGGATGGCATAGGTAGAATGTGGGTGCATAAGTGGTATATGGATTCTGTATAGGCAGAAAATATATAAGTATTATGTGTGGTGTGTATAGGTAGCCTA
The DNA here is from genome assembly GCA_009767595.1 of Symbiodinium kawagutii. Taxonomy (NCBI): domain Eukaryota; class Dinophyceae; order Suessiales; family Symbiodiniaceae; genus Symbiodinium; species Symbiodinium kawagutii. Next base: position 136,779 of record VSDK01025067.1, read on the forward strand.
TAGGTAGTACATAGGTACTATTGGTAGCATTCAGGTACCTAAGTAGTAAATAGGTCTATATCGCAAGTTTAAAGGCAGCATGTAGGCAGTCAATAGATAGTTTATAAAGATAGTATACAAGTACCATATAGGTATTATATAAGTATGACATCGATACAATGCAAACATTATATAGATAGTACATAGGTTTAGGTACATAGGCAGTATACAGGAACAATATAGGTAACATAGAGGTAGCACAGAGGCAGCAAGTGGGTAGTTTTTCAGCGGTATGGAGGTAGTACATAAGAAGCTGATAGGTAAGATATAGGTAGTATATAGGTACTCCCTAAGGAAAGATATATATATATATATATACTACAGGACCACAAAGTAGTATTCCAGCAGTGTAGATGTACTATATTGGTAGTATATAGGTACTATTTATATAGTATGGTAGTAAACAAATTAATACAGAAGTATGAAAAAAATAGTATTCAGGTAGTATATAGATACTATCTAGGTTGTATATAGGTAGTGTATAAGTACATATGTAATATGCAGGCACTAAACAGGTACCATGGAAATATTTGAATAGACCGTATATAGGTCGTAGTTAAGCAGCAATATATGTAGCACAGAAATAGTTTATAGGTATTATATTGGTAGTATATAAGTACTACTAGGCACTAAATAAGTAGTTAGTAGTGTGCAAGCATGTGAGAGGTAGCACAAAGGTATTACATAATTAATTTAGGTACTGGGCAGTATGTAGGTAGCATATGGAGTATATAATTAGCATTCAGGCAGTAAAGAGGTAGTCTATAGGCAAGATGTAGGTACTGTATAGGTATTCAGGTCGTGGTTAGGTACATAGGTGCTATATAATATTGGTACTGATGAATGTCCCCGAATAATCTAAAGAGAAAACAACTCTGACTCTGAGTAGGCAAACAATGATGCAATAGTTCCGAAATGAATGTCCCCCAAATAATTTAAACAACTACACCCAAAAAATGAATGTCCCCCAAACAATACACCCAAGTCATGGCCTGCCTGGTTTGGGCGGGCGTGTCCGTTCAACCTTCGCAACCAGCCATGATCCACCGACCGCCTTTCCGACGGGTCCTGCTGGCGTTTCGTCTCCTCCCAATGGGCGAGGCTGTGCTTGTGGGCATATCGACCACATCCTACAGCGACGCGGCCGGAGCTCCCATGCCAACATGATCCGGGTGAGGCTTCGTGATGCGCTTCACCCTAGGCTTTACCCTATGGGAGACCAATCTCATTGATCAATGTTTGGTGGATCTCCTTCATCCCTGTTGATATATGTAGAGATGCTATCCCCAAGCTCATTTTGGAAACTAGGGCGGGTTGATCAACTGCTAGGTCAAGGGTTGCTCCACTTTCGAGGACTCGATGCATTGTCAGGATGCAGAGTCTGCCAATAACTATCTGGTTGGTGGCTTCAACCACCCCTGTGAAACATATGCTTGTCAACCAATCAACCATTTTGTAGTACAAGAGAAAATCAAACATGTTTGAAACCACCAACCAGATCGTCGTCTTCTGTGTTAAGTTCATCGTCTAATTTCTTCTTCACTGCCTATGGCAACTAGTGGAAGTATCAAACACGTAGCTTTTGCTGTTTACTCAGACTAGTCAATACACTCTGGCAAACTAACCCGGTTGCGCCAAGTTCATTACCAGTTTTCAGGGCTAAACCAGCTCCACCACGCAAGGCTGCGAGTTTTAGTTGATGTTCACTGTGAGACAACTCGCATGACGGCTGTCTTGATGAAGTTTGGAACCTTTCTGGCCTTCACACTGATAACTATATCTTGGTGGCTTTCAGATCCCTGGCTAAAAGTCTAACTTTCAGCGGCCATATGGAAAGCCTAAAGAGCTGAGCTAGTAGCTGTAATTCACCCAGAAATAACAAGTGTTTATTTACAAGTGTATATCCTGGCTAGTAGCTCAAGCTTATATTTACAATAAGCTTATACAAGCTGAGCTAGTAGCGGTATATCCTCGTGTATCGCAAGTATTTCGTATCACTTCCATCATCCCATTCTGCCTCACCGATGCTACAAAGCTTGTCACCGTTCCGGTTGGGTGAACCAATTCAGCAATAACAGCTCGCCGCAAAACAATGGCCTCAAACAAAATGTCCACCACTATGCATCAACAAGTGAAAATTACCGCAGGAAATGGACGCAACAAAAATTGACTGCCAACATTTCTTTGATTCGGTGGTCTGCAGTGGTTCTATACTGCAGCTGGTCTCTTCGGAGTTGTTGGAATCGACAATATTGTTCATACCAACCAATCGAATCAACTTTGGCAAATCGGTCTCTAAATTCCCCACCTCAACTAAACACTCCAATAGCTGGCGACTGCCCATCAAATATCTGGGATGGAGTTCAATGCTGGATCCCCTTTCCCCCAACCCGTGACCACCGCGGCAACCCGCCACTGATGCCGCCCAGGCGACGCGTCTCGCCACAGAGCAGGCAGAGCCAATTTTCGCTGCCAGCGCAGCCATGCGTGCCTCAGCACAGCCGCTGGTTGAGGCGGTGACCCCCCGGTGCCCTTGCACCAAACAGCTGAAGTATCCGAGCGGATTTGGCCGCCAACTGACATGCCTGTTTGCGCAGACTCATGCACATCAAGCAAACATTTTGATTGCTGGCAAAGGATCAATGATCCAGGTGAGGGACACGAATGCAGAATCTTGTGCCAAGGTGTGCTTTGTATGCTGCTGAACTTCAATTCAGTGTCATGGAAGTGGGATCAATGGACCCTGTTCAAATCATTTCCATGCTGACATCTGAAATCTATGGGGTCAGGGCTGCCCAATTGCCTAATAGATCGATACATAGCCTCTTGCATTTACATACGTGGGCCCATCTATGTCCCCAAGTAGATGTGCATGCCTATTGATCCGCTTGTATGGATGTCAACCCCTTTAGCTGCACAAGTCTGTCAGTCTGTACGTTTGAAGGCATGGTGAAATACTATCAGGCACATGAAAGCAAACCCTTCTGATCACCCGTGACATCTTGATATTTGATCCTTATTTCTCAAGGTTTAACCATGGGGGTGTCGGTCAGATTCAAGACCCCCATAGTCTGGCTTTCTCACTTTACCTTGTGCAGTTGGTAGTGAAACACACATCTAGACAAGTGAATCAAACCCAGCCGAATAAAACTCCCTAGTGGGTTCCTGGTGCCTTTTGATTTTCATATGGGATGAAGACTATCTCTACCTTGACCCCAATTACATTGAATTACCCTCTATCCTTGGGATGAATTCTTATTTTTGGTGCACTTTCACCAATTTTGAAAGAGTCATTGAGGATCAAGGTAGCTCTCTATTGTAGTCCTTTTGCATGCCCATGCTCCGCTCTCAGCCTTGAAAGTGACCAAAAGTGGGATTTCGGACTGTGCAACTCGTGATGTTCAGATAAGACAAAATCAGCTCAGCTGCTCTATCAAAGAACTGGCTTACCTGCTGATTGCTGTGCCAAGAGTCATTGGTTGTGGAAAACCATGCTGGATCTCTTGATCAATTTCCTCGGGCTTAGGTGATAGACCCAGGGTGGGCAGCGCAACACAGCGAAGTCTGCTGGGATGGAGCCACCATTGGGTTGGTGACCACCAGTCCCATTTGAGGGGTCCAATGTTTTCATGGGAATACTGCCCAGCTAGCTGCCCAAAAAAAGCTACATTGTTTGGAAGGGTATCCTTGTTCTTGGGGAGCCCGACCATTTTAGCAATCATCCAACAATCACAGCTAATAACCATCATGATTCTATTGAACTGTCCGTCACTCAACAAAGAGTCAGAGAGATGATTACACCTTGGCGCAGCACCGAGTAGCGGAACAACAACAAAGTACATGCCATCATTTTCGCGGCTGACGGGATGGGGTAACCCCCATACTTGGATGTACAGCTGGGGTTATATAACCGTGGTTAGTTACGCCCTGTAAGGTAGCTGAACTAACCCCGTTACGAAACCATGGGAATGGTGACCACTGACCGGCTCGCCGTGAGGGGCCGCACATCCAGCCGTAGGATCGTCCCACGCGTCGCGCAACCCAGGAACTGAGCAGCGAAGGGATGGCTGAACTCGTCCACGTGCGGACAATGCTTCAGCTCCACGGTGCCTCCGCGATCTTCTTCGCCGTGATCCAAGAGCCTCGGGGACCACGGGACCATGGGACCACCCCAAGGCCGTGCTGGAAACAACACAGGGGATATTTAGTAGCTCATAGGAAGCTAATCATGTTGACTTCGTCATTGATGCTACTCATAAATTCCATGAAACTGGCCACCTCACATTTCTTGAGTCTCTAGCGTCGGATGCTCGATGTTGAACTCTAAATCTGGCTCCATAAATCAGAGACTGCAAGTATGATCACCAATCAGAATCTTGTTTGCAAAAAGGGAACCTGTATCAACCTTCTAGATCATAGAATAAGAATTTTCAGGTCTGTCAACCATTGCCAAGGTGTACCCCCTCGTAGGGGAATTCTGAAAAATTGAACAAGACTATATATATGTCAGCCCCTTGTAACGGACCTAGTAATTGACCTACTTTCTCTTCGAATATGCCTCGTTCCAATTCGGGTTGTCTCCTATCAGTCGTGATTGGTTTCCGATTTTGCTTTGCGTTGCGTTTGTGAGGCTTTGGGGATATGGAGGTTCCTCCAAACACTGGTCCCCAAATCCTTCTTTGTTGTGGTAATTTGGACTAGTAAACCAACCATTTGTGGGGGTCCCCTATGGCTTGAGAAACACCCATATCGATACTGTTTGGTCACCTAATTGTTGTGACTGGTGCCGGCTCCCAAAGTACAAGGCAGGCCTCTGGTTGTTCATGCAATGTCCTCATACTGGTGTGGATCGTGTTCGCCCTTGGGCATGCTTGGAAGATATAAATACCGTCTGGTAGTCGAACATAGCTGGCCGGATAATCCACCGTGTGTAGGTTACTTGCCTATTGGAAATGGTACATCATATTAATATTGTATTACAATGAGTGTAATAGCCAACATGATGGTCATCTTCCATGAACTTAGAAAGGCCTCTACAAGCCGAGCATATCACCAAGAAAGGCCTCTACTATTACCACGTGTTTTCTCGCCGATATATCAACGATATTTGTTTAATCAATATGAGTTTGGTACTCGGTGGGATGAGAACCATGCAGGCAAGATACTGGTTGATGCAACCAGTGGCGGCTGTACAACTAAATGTGACCAAGATTACGCGTATATAAACATCCATATGTTGTCTCTTTGGTCTTCGGTGAAGAAATGCGTTGAGAGGGACATCTAAAACGCATCAATCTTAGCAGAATGATATGAGACACACACACACACTTCCTGAATGCCTGGGGAATAAACATCAAAAGTAACGCAACGCGACATTATTAATAAACACACATCCAATCAACCAACGAGTTTTTGATGCTGGCGAAAATAAACCATGTTTAATTACAACATTTTACAACAAACAAACTACTGCTTAAATTTCCATCCATAGTGGATCCACCCGCCAGGTACTGTAGTTCAACAGCCCACACGTGTCATTGTACGAGCACCTCCACCGGTAGTCCAGCAACCAGTTGATGGCTGCTTCCTTGTCAGCGGGATTTCCAATCGCTCGCAGGGCTTCTCGCACTTTTGCTTGGTCGAAACCCAAATTGGTCAGGTCCTGCGCGTGCTGGGGGTGTGGGTCACCGCTGTTGGATGAGCATCTCACACGTGCACACTGTGAATATAGCAAGCCCCACTAAGTAATATGATTGAGCACTGGCAATCACTGGTCATGTGTATAAACTTGTTTGGTGGAACCATTAGCGGTAGCCGCAGCAGAATGATAGCGTCGCTGGATTGAGTACCGTATGCTCACACACAGCAGTTCATCAGCGCCTGCAATGTTCGGGAGGCCATGGCGCGGACCCCAGAGATGATCGAGGGAGAGAAAGCTGCGGACATATCATGCGAAGTCCCTCCGCCTGTGGCGATTTGCCATGAACTATCTACGTATGGTCTGGCGATGTCGTTGTGGCGGTAGTAGTAGCAGCAGCACCAGCAGCAGTATAGTAGCAAGGATAGCACTAGCGCAAATTAATACCAGCAGTAGCAGTAAGCAGCGGCGGCGGAACGGGTGGGATTGCAGGGTAACAGCTGAATGACTGGTTGGCAATTGAACCACCCAAGTGAAAAATATGCTTGTCAAGCGACCACCCATGCATTGGGGTACCAATCAAATAATCCAACGCATTGGCCTTATTGACGATACTGACAATACCATTTGCCACCAGTGCTGAAGTTCCATCACCAATCAAAGGATCTACCACTGCTGTTGCCTTGTTGGAGATATTTAAGTGACAGTTGCGTGACAACGCAGCTCCGGCTCTTCTCCTGAATGAAGATCAAGCCTTAATAATGGCGATTCATCAAAGCATGGACTATAGTGAATTGTACATAGCGACTTTCCTGTGACCAACATCAATCCCGAATTACCCAAGCAGGCTTTGGTCAAACAATGTCTGCTATCCTTTTTTGCTGTACTGTCTAGCAATTTGACCCGTCAAGGACAACGATGATGATGATGATGATGATGATGATGATGATGATGATGATGATGATGATGATGATGATGATGATAATGATGATGCTGGTGGTGGTGATGATGATGATAATGATGCTGACGAGGAACATGACAATGATGGTGGTCATGATGATGCCCGGTGATGGTCATAACTTGATGGCTAGTTGCTGACAGCTCATAGTTGTGTAATCGCATTGAAGATCAGTGTGTTGATGAAAAACCATGCGAATCAACTTGTTTGTTCTTGTTGTTGTGTTGGCAATATACACACATCAACAACTAAAGATCGCTTCATGAATTGTATTGCCCACCATTAACCATCATGTCAATGTTAAGTACTGTAAGCACATTGTGTTTTGTCTTCCAGGCGCTAGTTTTGGCGTCGTAAAGCAGTTCAAATGGCACAATAGAGCACAAAATGTGTGAATACAAATGCGAACACACCACCAACCTGAATTTACCATACCGGCTGTTTGTTTGGACGTCATCTGTTAGGACACGTTTCCAGCCAATTCCTCATATTAGCATTGACCATCATCAACACTCATCACTACCGAAGTGACTTCACAACCCATCTTCAAGCATCGCTTGCACCTTTAATCTGGAGCGCGGTCAACTGTTGCAAAACATCCAAGTGCAAAGGTTGAACTATTGAATCATCCGCGCCATCATTCATCATGGCTAGCAGCCCTTGTGAATAGCACTTCAGCATCTGCAGTAACCCTTTTCAACAAGTAAACAATCCATTCACCATGCTTACAACAAACACCATCATCATCACGCCTTCACTGATCACTCACCAAGCATTTCAAACTGCCATCATCCACCGCACAGCTGCACCACTTTCTGCGTTTTCTTCGCCACGGCGCCACGGCAAGGCTTTGGCCATGACGCCGCCGTCCGCGAGGATCAAATCTCATCGTCGCAAGCGATCAGAATGCCCAAGCAGCAAAAGCCTGGCGCTCGAGGCCGGTAGTGGAGGTAGCTGAGCATCCTTCAATGATGGGTTAGTTATGGGACCAGGTTCATATAACTATGGCTATGAAACTGGGTCAGTGACATGGCTATGATTGATGGTTCATATATAGTACATGGGACCAAATATGGCTACATGAAAATATCATGTTATGGTATAAGTCTAATGTAAATATTCAATCAATCTAATTTATTTGACCAAAATGTGGCTACCAAATGGGCGCCACATAATTCCTTGATATAAGCAAATCCCTGGTATGGCTCGTCATGTTGGGGACATCCAACTGGTGAGTAAAATTTTTGTCAACCTACTGGTGAGGAATCAGAAACCGGCAATGACCAGGGCTGCACCAGGGTGAGCCGCTCCCATCTCAGCTGGCTGGTAGAAATATTTTGAGAGCTCGCAACCTGGTTGCTGACGTGTCCATCATGTCCTTGTAGCCAGCTTCACCCAGTGACCCTGGATGTTTGCGCCTCTCTGTTTCAGGCTTGCGGTTCACATCAATGGGTTCACTCCAGTTCACTACTACCCCTGCTTTGGATGGTTGGTTGGATGGTTGGTGGCGACGGCAGCAGGGCTGGCTGTGCACGTTCGCTGTGCTGAAACCATGACCATTGGCAGAACCATCACCTTATTTACACACAACCATAATCCCCGGGAATCCGTCATTGAACACAAGTCATACGGTATGATATGTTTTTTTAACCCATGGCCCATAAACAGTAAACATGACTAACAAGCAGTAGTAATGCTAACCCCGGATTCACAAACTATAGGTTGATCAATTTGGGGCAACCATTTGAAAAGAAAACCACGGTTTTTGGCGGGGATCCCCTGTTAATCAACTAGGGGTTTAGCTTCATCCGAGGTTACCATTAACCACAAATCATGAAGTCATCATGGCCTACGATCTAAGAATCTACGCCTAGGTCTCCCGCGGAGCGCAGACACACTCTTCTTCCCCTCTGCGCAGCGCTTCAACTCATCTCAGGCAGCTCCGTTGGCCACATCTTTCTTTGGAGCCTAAACGTGGTCCGACGAAAAGATCCAAAGTTCCAGGCTGCTATGACACACGCATATACATAAAATGGTTGGATGCAACCTAACCAAGTACATATACTTATAATTTGAGCTAGTGATTTGATGATGGCTTTCAAAGTATCAACAAAGGATAAAAAAGATTGATACTTATACTGATTAATACTGATTCACGGTTTGATGATGGCACGCAACAGCAAATAAAGACGGCAACAACAATGATCATTCGAGGGGCTGATCAAGAGCAGTTGGTGCTGTCTTAAAACAAACGGCAGTTTGAGGATTAAGCTAAAGGGTGCCTTGAGGCTAATGGTTCAGTTCGTGGGTCGTGGGTTATTGAATGCTAAGATAAGCCAGAACATGTTCAACACAAGGGTTGATAAGAAGTAAACCAATGTTGAATGTACCCCAAATGTTGTGTGTGTGTATAGTATGTTTACCTTCAGTTGGGTCGTTTTTTGGGTAAATATTAGTGAATATACCATTCATGGAACGTCTGGGTACAGACTTTCATCAAATGTAGCGACAACTTCTCTGCTAGTTGGGAGCTTCACCACCAACTAAACCAGGGAATTAGCCCATGTTTCAAGTGTTTCTGGATTGATATGGAACAACACCACCCAAATCCATCCTGCTTTGACACAGCAATGATATGTACATGGGCCTTCCAAAAAATTGCGTGCCTTCGCAGCAAAGATTCGGATATCTGGAAATCAGGTGGTACCTCTGAGTTATGGTGGCCTACAAACAAACAAAGTTCTACAGTATATCAGTATCCCCACCAGAAAAAAAAACATCATGTTTATGGGGTTACTGTATAAAATGTGTTAGCCTATGTTTTGGGGACTAAAAACCTGCCGTCTTTCGGGTGGCCCATGGTGGAAAGTAATCTCGTTGAAGCAACCGGTCTATCCTTTTGGCATCGACATGGAGTTACCATGGATCTGGGTAGCAAATTTCTCCAAAGCCACGGTACTCACAGAGATGTTTATGACTATTGCCTATTGCTACTCTTTGTTAGAAAAAACATGAATACACAAAACTTACTGGGAATATCTGTTTTGTAATATTTTATCATCGTCATATCAGCTATAAATTATGATTCCTGCTTATCGAAACAAAAAGCACCTTTGATGGGCACATTGGGTTGAAACCTGAACAAATGCTGTATATAGGTGGATACCTGCCATGCCCACATAGAACTCCATGCTAGATGTTTGTTTCCCATGGTTAAAATGTTTTGAGACTAATGATTTAGTTCAATTGCCGAACAGAACCATCTGTTCCCATGGTTGACAAGGTTGGATCATGATTTACAATGATACTCCAAGGTTATATAAAAACATGGTTCGTCAATGTGAAGCATCACGGCTATTACAAAACAACGCATCATTTTTCTCAACCCGTTTTGCTGCATCTTATGGAGGAGTGCTCATCAGATTTAGTGATTTACAAATTTTGAGTACCTTGTCAAAGAAGTGTCTTCATGTCAGATTTAGTGATGTACAAATTTTGATTAACACTTATCCAAACAAAAAAGAAGTGGCTTCATGGCAGTCGCCGAACCCAATGGTGTTTACAATGGCCACCATCCACTCCGCGTCATCCTCGCTCCTCAACTTCGTCATCCATCATGGAATCCCACAGCGCATCAAAGTCTGCCTGGGAGGCTGAGCTCATGGGTGGACTCCCATGGCAACAACTGGTCCTAGTCTTTGGAGACTCTTTCCACTACGAGATCCGTGAATCTTTGGCTACTTCCTGCCACAAAATGCCATGAGCCTGAAGAGTATCCTCGGTTGGTCAGTGCTTCGCTTGTCATCGAGTGCGCACTGGATTATTCAGCACACGTTGGATTACTCTAAAGGCTGATCATTATCAATTGATTCATGAGTAATCCATTCAAGAATTGTTGTATCACTAAATTACCACTGAGGGTTTTGTAGACAAGTACTTCTTGATATTACATTTACATATTGTTGCAACAAAAACACACATCCCATTGTACTTATGTGCCAACTTGTTTTACAAACAGCTGTCTTACTTACCATTAAAATGGTTCCACCAGGCGCTTTTGGCGAGTTAGGATCATAGAACTTCCCGCAATACTTGATGGTGGTTGTTGTACCAACGTTGCTTGTGTGCTGGTTGAACTATAGCGACTATGTATAGCTATTCACCCACCAAGAAAAACATCCGCGGCGTCAAACTCAAATGCCCCAAAGAAGTGTGTTCCTTCAGAGTTGTACCCCCGAGTTGGTGTACTTAGGTTATAACTCGGTTAAATACCACTCGTGGCATGATATAAGTAAATTCAGCTTTATAGACCAACTGTATGAGCAGCGGACTCCATGCTTGTCAGCGATTCAGCCCATCATTGACGACATGCTGATTTTTTCTCAGCAGCCTCAACCATCAAACAACCATAACCAACGTCTAGCCGCATCAACCACTACGGCTTCAGGCTCTTGATATTGACTGAGGGTCAATACCTGGTACCCCAGTTGCTCACATACCCCGATCAATCAACTAAGTCCAGCTGTGGAGATGTTCATCAAGTTATAGGGGACATCCCAAGTTATCCAAGTAATGAACTGATTGGTAGTTGAACCACCCCTATGAACAGTATTAGTCAACCAACCATTTGTTAATATATAGTTACTAGTGAAAATAAAAAATGTTTAAACCACCAACCACTTAATCGTTTAATTTATAACAATAATCCAACCATCACTTTGAAGTTCCCGTCGCTTGAGAAACCACCATAATATTGATCAAGTTTCCCCAGCTCCCCATATGGTTGCTCTTCAAAACAGGCGACATCCAAAACATGTTTGGTTTATTGCTATGAATACTTAATATAAAGGATGATTTGGGGGTACCCCCGTTTCAATAAACTTGTTATGAATGGTTTTCCGACTTGGATGATGTTTGAGAGTACCCCTATAACCTGAGAAACCACCAAATTGACTATCGTGACTATTAATAGCCATCAATCATTTTCAGCTCATGGAACTGACTAGCTTCTCCAGCTCGCCATGATTGGTTGGTGGTTACAACCCCTATGAAAATCATAAGTCAACCAAACATTTGTGAATAATGACTAGGGAAAAAAAAACACATGTCAATCAAAGCACCAACCAAATGACTTCTGCCCCAGGCTCATCCACAATGTTCTTTTCCGGAGAAGTTGGAGAGAGGGGTTGCTCCGGAGCTGTCGACGAAGGGCCTGGCACTGGCAACACTTCAGGGAGACGAGGTACGAGGATGGCAGAAGCAACCGAGATAACATCATCAACAGGTGAAATCTATCAATATAGCATAGGGGTTTCTCAAAATAAGAGGGTCCAAAAACTGGTTAATTTATTCAATCTTCAAATATGACTAATATCGGATGATTTGGGGATACCCCTATTTGGAAAAAGAACGTTATGAATATGTATATAGAGTATGTATTTGTTTGTACACGCTATGAACATCAGGTTTACACATTGTGAGAGATCAAAACTTAGGTGGCGATGACATCTAGAGCTCGTGAAAAACCACACTGATCAAGTGATACTATTGTACAATTAAGTATCAAACATATGAAATCAGCGATGCCTCTGATGGCATCTTGGAAAGTTGGGACCAAGATTGCTTAAAAAAAAGAAACGACACAAGTCTTTGCTGAAAACAGCACCTAAAGAATCCAGCATCAAAGGAATGGTAGATCCGCAGTTATAAACTTCTATAGTTGATAGGAAATCACAAGCTATTGAGCAAGCAAACAGTTGGGGTAGGTTATGGACTTCAATGCATCTACTACCCTTAGCACTGGTGGTAAACTATAAGTTCATGAACCACCTATTGTACCCCTATAGTTGATGGTAGACCTACCATTTCTACTGCTTCGTAGTGGCGAGTACTGGTTCATAGTGGCTACGCTGCCTGTCCATGGACGCCGCCAAGCCATGCAGCCCTACACTCCACAGTGGGGTGTGTTCGCAGCGCTGCTGGGGAAGCTTCGTTGCATCCAAGGATTTTGGAATGAACCAATAAGACTTCCAAGGTTCCAAGGACGAACCAATAAGACTCGCAAGATTGGTTCAGTTCTCAATGGAATTCAGCCGAGTCTTTTTTGTCGGCTGTTGATCAGTGACATTTGGAATTAAGCTGCGGCGCCAAAACTGGGTATCGTGGGCTATTCTTCGTGATTCGCCGGGGGGTTATCAACTGCGGCTAACCTTTTCAGGGTGTCTCAAATGGTTACTGTTGGCCATGGTTGGTCAAATACACGCTAATAGCCCCAGTTCCACCGTAAATAGCTGGTGTTTCACCATCCAACCTAGGGGTTTTGGTTCGTCTGGCTGCTTCTCACGATATGGGGACCCCGCAAATCATCCATGTTTAACCATTTACAGCAATAGACCAACCATTTTTGTGGGATTTTGGGGGTGCCCCTATAGCTTCAGAATCCCCCATATGGATCCCGCATTATCGTCGACTCACCTCCAACCCTGGTCGCTGCACCGGCAGCAGGAGGCTCGGCGATGAGCTCGTCCAACCTGGGCGCCCGCTGTGGGTCAAAGCCCTGGGCCAGTACCATCATTGACCATTGTTTTCCAACTATCAATAGTTGATAAAGTTGATACAGTTGATAGATTAACTATCAATTCCTTTATTAACTATCAACTATCATTGGTTACGACAATAGTTGGCTGATAAAGTTAATAGATTAAGCATCAATTCCTTTAATAACCTCCAATTTATATCTAACCATGGTTATGAACCCATCCAACGATAATTGATGGTTAATGTCTACCCAGGATGAAGCTAAACCCCAGGTTGATGATAAAAGGGGGGTTACCATGGCTTCATGGGAAACCAGTCGGCGAACTTGGGGGATAGCCCCTATGATCATCAACCAGGGGTGGCTCGCTTCATCCGGTGTTAATATAAACTGGCTAATCATAACAAGGAAATGAAATGTTGGTAATGTTTTTCCAACAATGATTGTTGGTTACACAACCAGCCACAGTTGGTGATGAACCCATCTGAAATCTACGGTTAATAAAGTCTGTATATTGACCCATAGCCGAATGCTGCCACAACGATGCTGGCATCGCCAAGACATAATAAACTACGGCAGTTGAGTTGCATGTCACGCACATACATTGCATTCATGCCATTGCTGCCGTTGCATATTACACTAGATCACAGTGTTAACATCAGTTCGGGTTGGTGATTGAACCACCCCGTCATGAAACACATTAGTCAACCAACCATCCGTTTGTTAATACATTCGGGAAAATACAATATGCTTGAAACCACCAACCATTGGTTGGTACCTTCAATTTCTAAAACAAATTGATGATCTGTAGTGGTTGGTCATTAGGGTTAGTCCTTAACACCAGCGGGAATCAACACTAAAACAATCCACTAACCAGTAGTTGTTTAGCCAAATTCTTGTTGGTTACCATTGATGATTTACCATTATCAATAGGTATTACCCCAGAAACCTCTGAAACACCACCAATTACACTAGAACAATAAACAAGTCAATTGAAACCTTTGGACATCACGGTCTACTCTCGCTCACCTCTCTGCTCGCGGATCATTTTCCCTCGTCCCAAGATGCGAATCACCACGGCCTGTACACAAGAAAAGGCATCTTCAGTAATAGCAAATATATGTCTGGTCGACCCACAGTGACTGCACACAACAGATCTGGATTGAAATCATGGATTTAGAATATGGAAACGGGTACTGAGGAGTAAATACTTGCAGGCACATGTGTGTAGTCTCCAACGAATTGCCGTTGGAACAAAATATCCCGATGTACAGTCAGATCATATACTCTCGAACAGTTTCTGACCTATTGAGCAAGTCTTTGTGTTTTTGAACGTGTAATATACATGTGCAGTATTGTGCAGCAAAATATGCATGCATGTTGCCAGCTCACTAACACCAGCGGCAGCGCATGATATGTGTTTACTCAATCTTTGTATAACTACCATCTGGTTACACCACTCCTCGTAGCTCCTCAAATCCCCCTTTACAGGGCCAGCTAGGGACACCCCTGGCTCCTGGCCTCGCTCCCTCCCAACCACCAGCTAGATAAGCCCGCAAGTCAGTGGTCGATCGACCAAACGCATTCACCTCTCGCGAGATGGAGGAAACTGTCTTGATGCAACATCCAGAAGAGCGGGAAGCAACACAAATGATGCCATATGAAGTTTCTCAAGCCCTTGGGGTTTGGCATATCAATAGATATCTATATCTATATATGGCTATATGGAAATATAAAGTGATATAAACGTTGGTTTCAGCATACCATTCCTCAAGATATTGGAATTTTGGGAGCCCCCAAGGTAATTGAAATTGGATGGTTGTTTATAGTAGATGCCGCCATTTATGGACAAACCCATATATGGAACTGAAGAAACAGTAGATAAATGCAGCACCCAGAGCTGAGCAATCACTGTGGATTGTGGTGGCGCGTGGCAGGAAAGCTCATCCTCAGCTCATGCGAGATACAAACCTACGTAGAGCTTCAATGGACATCAACCATGAACCGTTCCCAGAATAAGCAACACCTTCATATTCTATATAAATATAAATAAATATAAATATATATATATATAGTATATATTCAAATATATATATATATATAAATATATATTGTATATATGACTTCCTTGCTGGTGACAGGCCATGATGACATCACATCAAGCCTCTTGGCCAAGCCAGCTCTACTCTTCTGGATTAGCTGCCGCATCCGGTGATGACATTCAAACAGGACGTCCGTATCTGCTACAGCGCTCAGTTGGATGCGCTGATGGGAACAGCAGAAATGCAACATACCGCAGGGCGGCGCGTGCCAGAATTCGCTCAGTTGGAATCAGCCATGCATTCAACAGAGGCGTCATTCAGCGAAAATTGCAATATCTAGTGAATCTAGTCCCATTCGGGAATGGAGACTTGAATTACCTACAATAGGAGCAACAAAAAATTGAAACCATGTGGAAGCTGGGGCTGTCAACTCGGGCTTTTTCTGGCAGTTCTTTTTGGTGGAGGAAAATATGTTCAGATGCTTGAAACCCAGTGGTTCATCACAAATTAACTGATGGTTTCTCAAAACAAGGGACCCCCCTAATCATCATCACCTTCGGAAACCATGTATGAGAATATACCAGCCATAACTTTGGGGTTCCCTATGGCTTTAAAAACTCCAACATAGTAGCAGTTTGACCATTATTGGTGGTAATCATCTCCCGTTGCAAAACACTATCAACCATTACAAGCCCTTGTTGATGGTTGTGACCCCAACAAAACGCTCAGAAAAAAACGTCTGAGATCCCTTGTTACTGACCATTATCAATCAATTAAGCTTAATTAAGTCAATTGATTATCAATAACAGACCCCCAGTTTGGAAGTCAAAAATTGACACTTCAAACTCTCCCATTCCGAGCTACTGCCCTGGAATCGCCGAGTGTGAACCACTCTGCAAAGTGGGACCACAAGGACCCGGTGCCCCCGAACGGTACAAGTTGCTTAAGCCATTTAGCCATGGTTATAGGCACCATAACTTAGAGGTGGCAGCGACTTCTTTTTCTGTGAGGTAGCGCTATTTCCAAAATTGTTCAACATGGTGCAGAGTTGCTTCTGAACTTTTTAGAGCTGAATTATTTCAATATATAGTAGAGTTGTTTCCTGTAGACACCAATCCTGAAAATAGTGTTCAAATAACTGTTTGTTTGTGAGAGACACTGCTAGTTTCATCAGCAACACGTGTAGCTTTTAGGATTTATCACCAGAGAAAGGGAAACATGTACACGTTTCAAATTTTACTGATGATCCAATGTACCATTGACAACGAGTAAACATAGAATGGTGTACAGAGTCCAAGTGTGGTTTGGATAATGCCTCCTGTTACATCAGAAATAACTGTATGACTATAGATGACTATAGCCTCATTGGTGATTAGGATACTGCCGTGGCTGTGGCAAACCCATAAAGCAACCAGTGGTGACACTGCACCAACGATACCCCCGAGACACAAGGCATAGGATCGTTTTCACTGAAAGGTTCCGCAGTACTCACCAACAAACAAAATACATTGAAGTATCCCAAATACTCCATCGTGCTGGTATATTTCTATACCTACAAAACTTGGTCATTTTATGGATGTATAAAAATGTTAGTTGGTCAGCATCTGAACATACAAAAAAGAAAATGCAAGAAACAATACTCTCAGCAACCACCTAAAATGGACAAGCCAGACTCTGAATAGCAAAACACATGCAAGGAAAATATAAAGAATAGCACTGACAAACAAACAACATGTAACATGCTGCGATGGGCTGGCAACCAAATGATGTGGAAAACCCCCTCCTTCTCCCAAAAAATCTCGCCGACCCCGCACGAGAGCGGTGCCTGAGCCTGAATGAGTAGTTGTTTACCAGGTGAGACAACTTTGTGATTGCCCATACTTCTGCGACTTCTCTGTCACAGGAAGGACATATGCTGATGCTGATTAAACTATGCCCAGACCCGGCAAAGGCAAACTTAAACAGGAATAGACTGCATGCAACCTGTGGCTGTCTCCAGCTGAACTTCCAAACTTCATCTCCATCTGTTCATCGCAGGAATGTGTATCACGACGATCGGATGATAAAGTTTTGCCCATCTGTTCGTCGCAGGAATTGTATCACGACGATCGGATGATAAAGTTTTGCCCTTTTGCAAAGTCAACCAATGAGTCAACTGCAACAGCCCTGCCACCAGTCGCAAAGTCTCAGCTCACCAAGTGCAGCATCACATGTGCTGACCGAACTATCTCGAGAATTAAAGATCACTGCCCCGTTGGTCAGTAGGGAATCAATACATCTTGGTGGGCCAGGGGTATTCAATCGGGCCTCACAGGGTACCACTCTCCAATCTTGAGGGGATGGGTTTCTAGCCCGCTGGCTTTTGAAAAGGGACGAGAGAACATCGCTAGCTCTTTCAGAATATGCATTGGTACCCTTAGCGAGAGCAAAGATGTCACTTTCCAGGAAGGACACTGCAAAACATGGTGGTTGTCCAATTGCCACCAGTCATGGAGCTGCATGGACTTGTGGTTCGATATCCCACATGTCGGACATCATTCAGCAAAGTGCCCATCGCTATAAACATCCCTTAAGCACAACTATTATTGGTGATTGGAACCATTATCAACAATAACGGCTCATTGATAATTGATGGTTTCTTAATTGGCTTGACAATGAACATGAATGAGGGGGTGTGTTCCCTCTTTGCTAAGGGGTGTGTTTTCCTATAGTTAAAGGATGGCTAACGCTGGCAGCTGCAGGCAAAAACTCTTGCATCGACAACTTGTTGTACCCCATGGTACTCCAAGTCTCTGATAAATGCAGAACATGCAGTTAGAACCCCTGCTCCAGGAAAAAATGAAAAAACATTTGACTAAGTGCTAGTAGTGCTTAATAGTGGTCAGCAATGATTGCTACTCATCTCACATGGTTTTACAAGGGTTATAATCATTTATGCTGGATAACGATGGAAATGATAAATAAACAATCATAAATCTTGACTACAAACAACCACTGGTGCTTGCTTGCTGCGGCCAAACAAAATGAAACGAAATCGTCAGTAATTCTTGAATTTTGACATGTCATATCAGACTTTCTGTTTTGCATTGATTCTTGCAGCACCTACACTGACACCCAGCCAACTAAACCCAGGCAACAACACAACATCTAGGTCCTTGAATAGCTCAAGTGGTGGTTTCTCGAAAGAGGGTACACTTTGGGGTCCCCCATTGTGAGAAATCACCATAAAGTAGCAGTTTAACCATCATTGTTAGTTATCATCCCCTAGTATACTAACCACTATTAGCCATAATAAACCCTTATTAACCGTTGTCAATGGCTACAACCCTCTAAAACCCTACAAAACAACTCCGGCACATGCCTTTTCCTAGAGCAGAGAATCTGTGCCTTCCGGCAAGATCCAGGTTGCGAAAATCGTTTGCATTGGCCGCTGAGAACGTCCCAAACCGCTGCTCTGGACCTATCATTGGAGCTTTGATCAAATGTTGTAGTGGTTTGTAATGGTTTATGATGGTCAATAATAGAAGCTTAAAACTAATAATAATGGTTCAACACATACAAAAATGGTGGTTTCTTAATAGCTGGGGATACCCCAAAAGTGTTTGGTTTATCACTATACATTTATCATTATTCTTGAATGATTTGAGGGGTCCCCTATTTTGAGAAGCACCCAAATGGCTGGCTAGTGGGCACCAACTTGGATTGACATCGATTGCTGATGGCCACGAGCAATGTCAGTGATGGTTGTTCATGTGAAAATGGTGGTTTTCAGCTTTCAGGCTAGATTGTCCGAGGGTAAAACGAAGCAAGTCAGTGCAGGGGTCTTTGTTGAGTGGATTGGGCACCATGTTCACGTATTTTATGTTGGTGAACACATGTGGATACTAAACTGAACTCGCTTCAAACGACATATCCATCAAATTCCTTCAGATCAACATCCGTTGCACAGATACCCAACAAACAATCCACAGACTTACGGGATTAATCTCAGGGGAACTGTGCCATATCCGACTCGGATTGAAATAAATCTTTGTTTCATGGATACTGGAAACCTGTGTGATTGAATTGTTCCAGTACTTGTCCAACGAGAAAATCTAGCAAGAATTCTGAATAATACACACACTCAAATAAGGTGTATCCGAGAGCTATGGATCAACTCACCCAACAAATCAATACAAATCATGTATTCTGTCACTCATTAAATTGAATGGGTCAAAAGTCCAAAATTGGAACGTTGATCACATGAGACTTTGGGAAAAAATCAAACAGCGAGCACAGCCGACTTTTGCGGCTGCGAAGAGGCTGCTCAAGAGAATGATGTCTCGTTTTAACGGCACGGTTGCAACGAAATCGCTGTGTCCAGAAAGGGATGTAGCTCCCAGCACAATGGCTTCACAATGAGGGGTACAGGATGGTACAGGGGTACTGACCCTTTCTGAGCTATATAGACCTGGAAATTGATCGGCATGGCGGACCAGTCTTTCAGTTCATCTTCTAGGCGAGAGAATTGACAGCTTCACAGTGTCCCTGAAATGGGATCCATTTATTTCCCAAAACTCATTTGTTTACATCCACCAAGTAGGACTGCGCATGTCTATCTAGAGAAGTGTAAGGCATATATAAATATACAATTACGTTTCTATGTGGAAAATGATATGTCAGTGTAAGAAAAATATGTGTAAAGACTTAATTAAGTTGGAAAGGAACCTTTGAGGAAACCAGAATGGTAAACAAGATTTGACAAATGCCAAAGGATTCATGATAATAGAGTGTGATGGTCATATAAAAAGGTTAGTGGTGATTTAGCTAAGGATGCTTGATCATGGTTAACGGTGGTAAAGGAAGCTTAGTTTTGATGGATGGCGGTGGGTGAGGTTATCGTCAACAGCTAGAAGTAACACCCAACGACAACCCACAGTGGTACGTTTCAGTTTCCCAAGCTCGGCCTACGGCAATCCGATGGGCAAATCAAGTACTGTAGCCATCAGAAACTCGAAAATAAAAAACACCATGATGCATTCTTATTCAATATGATCAACCATTATTATTTACCATGACAATTAGCTGTGAGGAACCATTCTCAACCATCAACCGCTACTACGACCACAGCAAACCGCCACCCCAAGGGTCATCTGGTCACAAAAAGGGTGTAGCCCCATAGTTGGTTGGTTTCCCTATTACCAATGATCTCACTACGGATATTGTACGAATAGATTGGATATGAATAGATAAACACAAGTCGATCGTCGGTTGGTTATAACTAGCACCTTCCCTAAAATACTGCTGTTCCAGCAGGTTCATTCTCCAGGTGAAAAATGATAATTGGTACCATCATGATAAGTGGTTTGCCATGGTAACCCTCAACCAATTATGCTACTTACCCATGTGGGTGTTTCTGAAACTAGGGGTACCCCCAAATCATTCACTATTAGGCATAGAAGTAGCAATATTTATACAGCAACCCTTTTTGGGGACCCCAGGGCTTGAGAAACCCCCATACAGTAGTTGTTTAACCATTATTGTTGGTGAGTATTCCCTATTGTTAATCACTATCAACCAATTATAAACCATAGTTAATGGGCACAACTCCATTAAAACCTTACACAACCTTATAAAACCTTATAAAACATTTTAAAAACCTTATAAAACCTTTTAAAGCCTTATAAAACTTTATAAAACCTTACAAAACCTCAAAAAAAACTTGTAAAACCTTATAAAATCCAAACAAAAACCTTATAAAATCCACAAAAAATGAACCCCCCCATGTAATTCTGCCAATGATCATTGGCCAAGGGGTACCACCATGGCCAGAACATTGGTTAGGCCCTGGGCTCAGATCTGGGCCAACGAGATGACCGTGGCTACGCCAACGGGCTGCTCGCCGGCAGCGGTGGTGGTTAGGCAACAGCCGCGGTGAATTATTTGGGTTCTTAATCGTGGATTATTAATAGTGGATGTTATAATTGGTTGAGTTATGAATTATTTGGGTTGTTAATAGTTATAATTAAAATCCGCGGTTGGCAGTAAGTATTAACCGTGGATTTTAAAAGAGTTAAAAGGGTTTGAAAAGACTTGTAACCATTCACTATATGGTTTATAATTGGTTGATAGCGCTTCAAAGTGGTTAATAATCGGGGATAATCACCAACAATGATGGTTAAACAGCTACTAGATGGTGGTTTCTTAAAATGGGGAACCCTCCAAAATGTTATGTGTATTGCTTTAAATGGTCATTATAATGGATGACAACTGGGGGTACTTCTATGACTTGAGAAACGCCCAATTGTCTGGTTGGTGCTTACAATCACCTCGTCATGCTTAACTTGTGGCAAGAGATGGTTAATGATGGGTCATAATTGTTAATAGTTCTTAAGTTTAATCATGATCGTTGCTGATTGGTGGTTGACCCATCCCGTCATGAATAATTTGCGCATGTCAATCAACCAATCATAGCCATTCATACAATGGGGAAGATAAAAATGCCCAAAACCACCAGCCAATTGTTTGTAATGATGTGGTTATCGTGGTTCTTAATGATAAGATGAGTGCTTGGTGGTTTCAAACCTTCTGAAAATTATTTGGAAGTCCATCAACCAACAGTCCCAGGCATTGGGGAACAATCAAAGATGTTTAAAAACAGTAGCTAGATCAATGCTAGATGATGATCCGTTCTACCGAAAGGACCCCAAATCTCAACAGATCAAACCAGTGCTGGAGTAGTCTTTTAACACCTGAAGTGCAAAACGGCTGGTGCTTTACGATGGGATATTGATTCATGATAACTTCTGGCTAACAATGGGTAATACCATGATTCAACCGATGATGGATCATTCTACAGGATGCTTCAGAATGGGGCTGGTTCAGTGCTTTCCTGACATACTGACCGGTGCTATGTAGAAATCCAGCGCCCCACTCATGATAAGTGTGCACGAGAGTTGAGCACATCTAAGCAACAAATCTCTGTGAATCTTTCGATGAACCAAGATCTGGTCGGTGAACCTACATCCTACGTGACTTGAGCAGTATCAACAACGCTGGTGTCGTCCCAACTCGTGTTGCGCTCGGTTCAGTTCGTGGGATTCAAGGGGGGCTCGTATTCCATCTATGCCAAGTAGTTTTTCATCATCAGAAGCTCGGTAAATCATGGCCATCAACCCATTATCATGGCCCTAGGCCAGTCTCAACGATTATACTTCAAGGTACTGAATTATAATTAACCATTTTCAGTGGTTGCCATTAATCAATATCAAACTACAAACAATGAAAATGTTTGATATCAACCATGATCAATAGTTCTTGTTTCCCATTGTTAGCCATTGGAGGAGCAGTGCTGGACCTGACCAAACTCCTGGACCTACAACACCCTGGATTGAAAGGACATTCAGTTTAGACTTACTGCAAAGATGATCTACCGTGAGGAGGTACAGTTTGTTCAATGAAGGATGCAACCTGGTTAGATTCTTAGTGCCGACAGTACACTGACAACCATCTGACTGTTTGTACTTCCCAGGATTGCTAGGGATTGAGTGCCAAATCAGAAAAAAATGCAAAACCGTTCTTAACACTTATTGTCAAATTGTTCATTGTCATTGGCTATTGTCAATGAGTATTAGCCACAACTCATTTGTGACCGTCACAAATAATTACGGTCAAGAAAAGCTGTTCACCATTATCAAACTATCAGTAGTTGGCAACCATTGTAAATTAGCCATTCCATTGTCATTAGTAAAATGAATCATAGTAATTGTTCATTGTCATTCACCAATGCTTGACTCACCATGGCTATACTGCTCAAGAGGTCAGAAACAGCCAAGAACAGCAGCGCCAGTCAGCCGCAAGAGATCGTGCTGCAATGAGATGCCCCAAATGGGGTTGTCGTCCGCTAGCCAAGAGAACTGAGGGATAGAAATGATATGGTTACGAACATGTGGGCGTTTCTTGAAATAGGGGTACCCCCAAAAAATATTCCAAAATCATCCAATCACAACCATTTATTGTGATAAATGCGGCAACCATTTTTGGGGTTTCGTATTTTGAGAAACCACCACATAAGCAAGAAAAGAGTTCCTATATTCATTTGTTGTGAGCAAACTCTGTAAACTAAGAGCTGAATATGGATTTTTGAATAGACTAGGATGATATCACGTGAACATATGATATCCCGATATCCCTGTGTTTGAAGCTACACATCTACACCGCCAAATTGCAAATACATTTGTATACAGTATGTACAGTAAACAAATATTTTACAAATGTAGCCAAAAGAATGGAGGTTCAATACAGCATGCTTTCATTGACTAATCAATTAATTCATGTTTTAATCTAATTGATAAATAATCAATCATAGGGTTTCATTTCAGGGTGAATTTGGGGTCCTCAACAAGGTGCCCTATACACACTGCGGGGTGGCAGTCCACATGTCAACATGATCCAGCTCCCACACCAGTACCTGTGGAACCCTGAGGCCCTGGCATACGTCACGCTGGCCTTCAACGATGTTTTCTTGGACTCACATTGAGTGATGGCCATACCACAAAGCGAGAACTCATGGCCATTCCTCTATCAGGTGGCTTACGTGGCCCCATTGTTTTCTTCAACGGTTTTATACTGACAAGATATGCCACTCGCAGCGTCGACCTGAACGACTTCACGGGCTAGCGCGCGTGCTCGCGTGTCAAGGAGTCATAGCCACCAGCTGGTTGCAAAGGGGACATCGCTGTCGAGGTTCGCCCGAGAGCAACCATTGGGACACACATTTCCTGAGGCATTTTTGGGGGCGCGCCCGCAGGTATCAACAGAACCGGTAGTGGTGACGCATGGTGACACCAAAGACAACCATCCAGTCGAAAAGTGGAGCACCCGAAACGTTGACACAGAAATATCTGCGAAAGCACCAGACTTTCATGATCGAGTAACGGGTCATCCCGAAAGAAGCTGCACCTAGAATACATGTTGCTTCACAGCTGCCGTCTTGGCTTAGATTTCAGATTTTCCGTGAAATGCTAACCACTCGTCTAAGCCAAAGAAGGGTGATTAGACAACCTTTCACTCGTCGGTGTTCTGGATCAATGCCAAGCACCAAACACCGACTCACCAGGTCGCTACCAACTGATGTGTTGGGTCTTTCCTGTTGAAAAATGTCTGTCTCCCAGCCAGCTCTCAGCGGGTTCCGAAAAACAGCTGGCTATAGCGGAGACCGGCAAGCTGATCTGATTGACCAAGACTTCGGATGAACAAGTTGAATATCAGAATTGAAAGCAGTGAATGGTTAAAAGAAGGTTTGACAATTGTTATCAGTTCTTCATATCTATTCCATATAATTCCAACTCAGATAGTAACAACAACCTGATTTTGGTTCCCAAAGATGACACCTCAACATGCATAGGCAAAGTTCATGACCATCTTGATCCATGCGTCCCTTTGGCGAACTTGTGGATGTTGAAGCAAAATGGCTGCCTTCAAACCAACCCCGAAAAAATATTAGAAATGAGGACAACATAAATTCTTGGCTACTCCTTTAACAAACAATCACATCTGTGTTTTGGATGCATCAGAAAGAAAAGACACATGCGGAATTCCAAGTAGTGAATTTGAAAAAACACGGATTTTGAACCTATATAGTTCATTATAGTTCTGTATGCTTGGTTATTATACTTAAAATATTCAACCCCCCCGTATACCAACGGTTACATGCGATAGCTCACGGGTTCTGATGCCAAGCATCCTGTGAAAGTGGTGGCCACAAGGTAACCTGGGGCCAAGCTCTGCTCCCACGCACCATGGAATCTTCGATCACAGTTCGGATGGCAGTCCGTGCTGATACTTCCAACACAGCAGGTGGTAGAAAAAAAACATCCCAGCGGATCAAATTGACTACAGTAGTAGATGATGAAAATATCCCAAACATCAAGAACCATGATGGCTCACTTCAGAAAACATGGATTACTGTAGGAACAGTGCGCCAATGACCCACGAGCAATCAGTCAACCCTCAGGCAACGGACTTGTCGTTATTGAGTGGCCTCACTGCTACACCCATCAGTTGCTTAAGTGGGAACACCACAATGGCTTCACCCGAAGATCACAGTGCCTATCATCAAACGTAGCAACAAAATCATTAGTATAATCTAATTTATGATATGGCGGTTTCTCAAAATAGATGTACCCTCAAAATACTTGGTTTTATAGTATGAATGCTCAGTAAAGGATGACTTGGGGGCACCCCTATGACTTGAGAAGCAACCATATAGGTATTAACTAAATATACCAAGAAGCAATGAATCAAGCCACTTTCCAAGTTTAGATGACGTAAAATGGCATTGACTCGTGTATGAACTGGCTTGTGCTTTAGCACTTATTGATGGGTCACTTATCCAGTGAAATGGTCAAGGAGTGCGCAGCCGCGGGAGACACGGCACACTGTGGGTATGTTCATTCAAAGAATGGGTGAAGAACTGATGCAGCAGAAATCACCAACCCAGTAGATCTAAACATGTTGATTTTGTATGCATACATCACGTATACGGATATATGTGCGTATACCCTTGGCAAAGTCGAGTCAAGGGTAGTGTACCTATGCGTATACATGTGATATCCAAACAGTGTAGATAACCATAAACATTGTCATATGTTCAGCTCTGAGAACGCTTCTGTATGATGATGTATTTGCAGTACTATGACACGCTATGACAAACATGGAGCTCCGAACTGATTGATCATTGCTAATTATTGGTGATGAGATGTGATGAGTCATCGTCAATGTGGCTATGAATAGTGAATGGTGGCCGATGAATTCAAAATCACAAACCATCACTAAACACGTTTAGAATTCAAGCTGTCATGATCAGTGATTATTCATGAAGGCCACAGTAATAACAGTTGTCGTTTGCAATGGTTATCCCTGGATACTGATGAACTACAACGGTTTTTGACCGTTACTTGCAATGTTCTTCCTGATGGTTGATACTGGCTATTGCTGGTTATTGATGCTTCGTGTGATAAGTTTTGATCACATGGCAAAGAGTGTCCAATGGACCATGTGGCGGCATAACTTTTAGTGGTCTGAGAGATTTTGGCGGCTTGGCAGGGTGGCGTTCAACTGGTGACAGAACTCACTGTGACACCCAGCATGTTTCAATCATCGAAAGGTTCGTAACCATTGTTCAACGAGGTCTGACTATCGATAATCACGATCATCAACCTCACTTCTTGCAGGCATGGGTATTGTGATTACATTGCTTGAAGCAGGTTGGTGCATGTGAAATGTTTGAGTATAAGCATCATTTAAAATTCATAGCAACGATCTGTCATTCAAACCATTAGCAAGCGTGCCTACAAAACCAGTTTTGGGCATCTTCAACCATGACTGGCCCTACAGTCATTGTGTCATTGATAAACATGTTTTTCCAGCATCGGAAACCGTTCTTAAACGTACAATCATTGTTCACCTGGTTGATAAGTGACTTTAGCTAGTATTCACCAGTCATTCATGGGATCGATTTACCATCATTCACCATGATTGACCATTCTCCCTCCCTTGATGCCGACCAAAAGTATCCACCGATACAACCCTAAGGTCGTCCCAGCTTGCACAAACATGCAATCAGCTGTCAGTGTGTGCTTGTAATTTCTTTGTTTGCATAGGAGTTTCTAAAGTTATAGGGGTACCCCTAATCATCCAGCAGGAGCCACTTGTGCTGAGAACCCAACATAGAGGTACCCCTAAATGAGCCACTTGCGGTAATAACCCATCATGGGCCTGGATGTTTCTCAAGTTATAGGGGTACCCCTAAATCATCCAACAGGAGCCATTTATGGTAACAGCCCAACATGGATGTTTTTCAAGCTCTTGGGTTACGCCCAAATCATTCAAAATTAAGTATCTATCCTAGTTAAGCATTCATTTTGGGAGTAACACTAGTGTGAGAAACCAACATGTGTATATAAGATATGATATGTATAGGGTATATATTGATATATAACAGAACTCCTCTCCACCAACTGAGGGATGTCCTGACACAGCAATAGAAGTGCTCGACCGTCCACTGATCAAAGCTCTGTGAACAGATCCACAAACCTTAAACCGTCTTAAAAAAATCAATTCTGGTTGGTGGTTTCGACCCCTTTCAAAATACTAGTCAACTAGTTAAACTGTCTTAAACAAATCCTAGGGGATAAACATGGATAAACACCAACAATAATAATGGTTTGCGGCTTGCTGCTCTTGGTCGCACCCCCTTTTCTTCTGGGGCACGCCTGGATTGATCACAAAATGCATGACCGGCGGACGCAGTTCGTCCAGGTCAGATCTCTACCATTTAATGGTGGAGTATCGGTGGAAACGATTTTGGATCGACTGCTGATGCACCAACATGGTAGTGCGGATGGGCTGCAATTCGAACAAAATCATGTGAGTTGATCCCCTATGTGTCTCTATGTATCTCCAAAACAGCCAAACTAACCAGCGCAATAGATCCAATCAAGCAGGCCTGTCAGGTTGATTGTGGGCGAGTAACTGCGCGAAATGATGGACACGTCCAGTAAAAATCCCAGCAACAATACAAAAGATGTGAATGCACCAGTGCATTGCATCAGAACCAAATATGCGAAAAGGTTCTACAGGCTGAGCATGTCTAAATTCGTGTACCGGTGCCAGTGGAGGAGGGGGCTGATATACAGGATCCATTTGTGCTAAGGCTTCATCTAGAATACCATCTATCACAGAGGAGAGGAAGAAGGCGGCGCGTTTGATGAGTCCTCTGAGTGAAAACACTATCAGCTTTGAAACCAGCTTGGCAAAGCTGGGTCGGCTGATCACAAAGGCAATCAAGAGGCAGAGGAGAAAGACCATGCAGGCGCGTCCCTTTGCCCATCCACGTAGCCACTTCCATACACCCTTCCCCAGATCACAGAACCACTGACGAACCGAAAACTTTCCAGCAGTAGATTCTTCTTTTTTGATTGGTACATCTCTGGAATCTTGGGCATCCACTCCGTCGCTTTTCTGACTGTCGCTTGCGAGTAGCCCCAAAGATACCCATTGGCGACAGTATTGCACAAACCGGGCATCACCTCTGTAACTCTTGGCAAAACGCTTCAGTTCCGGTTCGGATAGGTCCAGATATCTGGCTCCTTTGTGACGTCCTCCCGCCACTACTGCTTTCTTAAATCTTTGTTTGAGTCCTTCCCCAGTTTCTGCAAGCTTGCCAGAGGGGTCCATCGGTGTCCAGCAAAGGCGAATGGAAACACTGTTCTGGAGGCAGTTGCTGTTGCAGCTGCGTCGGCAACTTCAACAAAAAGCTACCTTTCTTAACCAAAGTCTCGAGCCGCTGCACTGCCTTGGACGGCATGTTCTGAAGCAACTGCTGTGATTTTGCGGATTGGACGTAATGCTCCAAAGACTGAACACTCGCCCATCTTCCTAGCAGTCTCAGTCTACCTATGTCTTCATGTTCATCAAACAGGAAAGTCGCTCCCCCTGCCCTGAGCGAGCCGGGAGTGAAGCGACAGGTATCCAAGCATAGTTGTTGAGTGCATTCCTTGAACATCCTTCTGAACTCTGCGGCTGAGTGAGGCCAGAGTTTGTCCTCTGGCAATTTAGTGGATTGGCACAACCAGCTCAACCATTCGCAAGCGTCTGGTTGATGGATAGTAGTGAATTGCTTTGTACCTAGCTGTCGAAAATTTTTAGGACGCTCCAAAGCAATCGTGACACATGGCAGTGAAAGGTTGACATGATTCGGCAGGCCTATATCTTTCCGCCTCAACCCCAACAATTCACCAGGTCGTAGCAACCCGAAAAAGCCAGCTGTGGTCATCACGCTAAATCTGAACCACTTTTGTTCCTCAGAAGCTTTGCTCTTGGTCTTGGAATGCAATCTCGATTGGCACAGCATTCCCATGAGTACCGCTATAGGCAAAGGTGGCCTAAGCACGCCCGGTTCACTCTCCTCCCAGGCTTTCAGCGAAGCCCAGGTTTGTTTGAGTCTATGCTTCAGCCTGGGACGACACACTTGGCAAAACAAAACGGCATGCTTGGCTAGTTGTAGCCTGCCAGGTTGTTCATTACGATGTTGATGCAAGTGAGTCACAAATTTGTCCAGCAACTTATCGAGGTCCTTCGAGGCTGAAACAAAAAGAGTTCGAGAGCTCACCTTTGTGTGCTTCAAAAAGGCCTCCAGTGATCTAGCTCCCTCCAACAGTCTCTTTCTGTAAGAGAGGCTGTACTTGCTTAAGGGAAGGTGGCTGCTGTCCATAGCTCCTCTATGATGTAAAAAACTATCATGCAAATGCAAAGCCTATATGTAAAAAACTGAAGTCAACGGGATTCATGTCACAACATGTGAGCGGCTAAACTCGTGATTGCAAAGGTTTCTTGAGCGACCCTCAACTGAACTGGTTTCGGTTGAGGGTTGGAGTTGGTGTTACTGAAAAGCTTTCCTACAACAACTGTGGTAGGCAGTGCACAATGGCTGCGGGTATGCACCTGCCAGAGAGGAACGTTTCTGCCACTTACCCCTGACCTTGACACCACCGATGACCGGCACATGGGCATGATCATGAGTGCACTTGGCTGCGAGATTTTCCAAGTTGGGCAGTGTTCCAAAGAAGAAGGTCCCTTTCTTGGCAAGTCCCCACTTATGTTCGCTATCAGGGATTTTCAAGCCATAACAGCACTGATCCAGTCCAACTTTCTTGGCTCCTGTCAAGTTTCCCAATGCTCTAATTTCAGGCATGGACCACACCCAAGATGTATGAGGATTCTCAATAGTAAAGAAACTACCAGCTTCATGTAACAAGCGACATAGGTGAACCGTGCGTCTAAGAAGCTCGTTGCCTAAGAGTTCCCTATCTAAGCTACCATTGCCGGCTGGTTGTGAAGCTGTCCTCGTACCCTTGTTCATGTTTTGCATGATGCTAAAAGATGAGCATGGTAGTCCGAAGTGCCAGAACTGCTTACCCCTTTTAGCTAGCTCACACAACGAATCGAAGGTGCTATCATTCATTATGTCTTGCTTCTTACATCTCTTTCCCCTCTGATATAGCTCTAACGAAGGTTCGACACTAAAAAGACCCTTTTGCTTGAACACGTTGGTCAGTCTACCCTTCCCTGCAAAGATTTCCTTAAAGGTCCAAAGACGGCATGCTGGATGCAGCTCAGGGTGAGGCTTAGGCCTAAAAGTTGATGCAGAGGATGGAGGAAGTTCACAATCCTGCTCGGTATGCTGTTGGCGAACTATCTTGTGGATCTCCCGGTTTGACCTGCGTTGTTGTAGCTCAGGGGCTTCTAGTCCTAATGACTCTCTTATCACCGGATCATTGGGAATGGGCTCAGGGATAGCCTTACCTCTAGATGGATGATCTGAGGGATTAGCTTTTGACTGAACCCAAACAAGATGTAAACTCTTCTGTCCCGCTATGAGCCAACCAATCATAGATCTTAGAATTCTGTTGAGCTGTCTGCTGGAGGAGCGGCCTTTTGAGAAGGCCCCGCAAACCACTCTAGAGTCGACCAAAGTGACTGCACGGTGCGGCTCCGCATGCTGGTGCACTAAGTCCTTGAGCTCCGCCTTTAACATCTTCATTTCAAGAATGTTGATATGCTGCTTATGACCGAAACTACATTTGTGAGTTGTGTTCCATACATGTGCTAACATCAAATCCTCGAGCTCCGAAGGTGCTTCATCCATGTTGCTTGGCGGGGCTAAGTTCCCAGTACTCCAGTCTAGCCTGCTTGCCTCACCTCTGTGCTCACTAAAACGATAGAGCGTGTTGGCGACCGTCTGAGAGGTCATCGTTGCCGCTCTGCCCCCCCCCGTGGTGGATGCATCCGTCGCTGCAACCCTCTTACTTACAGGCCATCTCATGTTGGAATGCATTAAGGGTAAACACAGCGCCATCCATAACAATTCTTCTCTAATCGGGGGTGGTAACCTACGTTTTTCAGTTGGCTGAAGTTTTTCTATCCATAGGTATGTTTCCTGCAACAGACTCATAAAGATTCTCCTATGCATGGCTGGGTGCACAAGAAGCCCCACTGTCTTCTGCAAGAGCTTCTTAGTCACGAAGGGGAGCTGGCACACTTCGAGGATTAGCTGACTTAGCTGCTTGAGCTTAGTCAGAGGAGCTCCCACGCGACCAGACTGGTTTGACACCGAGGTTCCCCACGCTGTGAAGTCTTCGACCTTTGTGAACTGCTTTTTTGAAGAAACAGGGAGTCCTAAAGCAGCATATTGTTTCCTACTGTTCTCAACTACCACTTCGTCTCTCCATTTAGATTTCTTTAGGCGAAACTTCTTTTTCGGGAGAACCTGTGTGACTACGTGGTCGTCTATGTAGAGCCCTTCCCAGGTGGATTTTGCTGGCAGCCTGCATCGAAAAGCCACTGTCTCATCTGGCCGGAGGCAACCGACTTCACGAAGGATCTGAAAATGTGTTTCTTGCGCTAGGTCAACTGCGTTGGAATCACCCATTGCAATAACCTTGAAGCTTAAGATATATTCCTTCTCAGGCTCACACCCATAGTCCAAGAATTCTCTACCTTTCACGGGGCTACCAATCGTATTACGACCCAACCACTCCTCATGATGCTTTAGCAAGTAGAAGTAATTACTAAGGTCGTCACCTGAAGCTCTGATGGAACTATTCTTGGGGACTATCAACTGGGTTAGAAGTGAACCGTGAGGAAGCTTGGCCATTATCATCCGACGTTCTAGTTCATTCATGGGCCTACGGTCTAGGATTATTCTGTCTGTGTGTTCCTTGTGAGGTACTGCAAACAACCCTCCCGAGACTATCTGTCCTGCTTCGTCACGCAACGCGAGCTCTGCTGGAATCAAAACTCCCACACCGCTGTCGATGAGTTTCCTATAAACCGAGGGGATGTCCTGGGATTCAACCTTGAAACACCCCTTGGTGGGTTTGGGGGGAGGTTGGTTATGCGGCACTTCCCAAGGCATGTTGACGAATGCTCGCAGGTTATCCCCCTTTAGAAAATCTTTTGGGTCAATGACTCCGGCTTGCTCTGGCAGTGACATGCGATCGGGCTTTACGAACATGGCGGCTTGGCTCAGCTCCTGCAAATTATAGGGTCCCGGCTTATAATCTGAATTACTAGGCTTAATTCTATCTATGAATTCACTTAATTTAAGAGTGCCGCGGCCCAAAGGTTCGGAAACTCTGAGGCGGACGAACTCATGAATTTGACGGTGCAAACAGCCGGCAAAATGTGCATGCTTCTCAGTCCAGTGACACGCACGAGCTCGTTTGGCTAACGCCAGTTGGTCTTTCTTAGTGTAGGGGGCCCCACCCTCCATGAAAGTGAACAACGACCACACAACACTAGTCCATGCCCAACTGGTCTCCCGGCCTCGTCCACGAGCTCTTGCACGAGCACTGCTGCTGCTGCACTTGGATGCTGGCACCAACAAAATGGACGGAAAGATTTGAGAGGAATCCCTAGATGATAGTAAGGGTGTCCTAGGCCCCGACTCTGGTTTAGAGTTCTCACTATGCAAAAGTTTCAAAAACCTACCAAATGATCCATGACTCCGGTAAAGTTCATCCACCAATGAATTACCTAGAGTGCCCGGATGTGTGCTTTGCACACCTTCGGAAGTGCTACAATCTTGACATTGGAAAAAATCCACTGTTGGCCTTGTGTGTCGTGTGTGGCACAAGTATATACATAGCAGCAACGATGCAGAATTTGTCCTATGCAAATCAACATGGCACATTGGCACATGATGCCTGTAGCTCAGCTGCAGGGATGCATTCAATGCTTTTGGCAGCCAAACAAGTTTGGCAAAAACAAAGCACCCACGCAGAGAAGCATAATAAAAGCTATCATTTTCCACACACACCCCTTGGATTTTCCAAAGCAATGATTGCATTGGAGGACCGAGGCTGTAAAAAGAATGAAAGCCAGCATTTTTTTAAAATGAAAACACTGGGGCGATTGCAGGGTCTAAGTGTGCTATGTGTTTCCCCCGTGCGTGCGTGTGCTGCAGCCGCCCCAGTGTTCATATAAGTATATATATATATATATGCATATGTATGTGTGTGTTGGTGTGAGGGATTGCTGGATCAACCGCTGCTTTGGTCGGACCGTTGGCTGGTGGAACCCTGGCTTACCTTTTTTTTGGGGAATGAATCTGGTCGTCGTCAACCATTCTTTCACCTTGGGGGTTTCATTTTTGATACTGGTAGAATACACCCAGCCAAAGTGTTGTTCAACAAAATTGGATTGGAACATATCGCCCATGAATTTGATTGGCATGTTTCTTTGGGAAAATGGCCCTATCTAAGATCATATGGTTCCAACCATTTGTGGTTTCAACCATTTGGGGAAAATTTGTGGCACGGCAATGACACTCACTGGTGTTTTGTTTGGCAACCAGGGTTGCCATGGCAACCTATGAGAAACCAGAATTGTGGTTATTCAAAATCATGGCTGTCCAAATGACATCCTTGATGGAAGGGATTTGGATGCTACGAACGCAGCATGAATAAGAGAACACGTTGGCCGTATCCGCTTTGTGTTTCGCTGTGGTAGCTAGGGGGGCATTGGCAAAACATCATCAAACAGTAAATGGTAGCAGTACAAACCATGGTTGGCACAGATTTGTTGAACCAAACAGTGGTAGATATAAGTAAACAAACCATGGTTGGCAAAACTCAGTGGTAAATCAAGATGAACCAAAATGAATATGCCATGCGTGGCTTCGCAACTTGAGATCGCTTCCCATGATTTACTCGACATTGGTTCAGCCGTTTCCCTTGATGGGTCTTTGAACAATTGGGTTTGCCTAAACATGGCGGACACTACACCCAATAAAAACCATTGCTATCACACTAGCCATCGTCCAACCCTGGGGTTTGCTGGTTTGGTTTCTGGCACTTGATCGGAATGTCCGCTGCCGGTTTTCCCCCACTCGAACCCGGTCTGCTCAAGCGGGCAATTCTTCGAAGAGCCCGGACGCCAAGAAGAGGTTGAGCAGGGAGCGGTATCGGTGTAGACATGTCCTCTCCAACGTGTTGGCATGACAGCGGGATGCTATTCGACCAATCTGCCCCATCAAGGATTCATCTGGGTAGCAGTGCTCGTACCTCAGGTGGAGGAACATCTTGATTCCATAATCAAAGAACAAAAGAAATGGTAACATGGACCATGGGGTTCTGGGGACTACCCAACCTTATGTAATTCCCATCTATATAACTATATATAAATCAACACTTGCTTTGACTCAAACGAGCTACCTTGGGTTCCGCTTGGTCGCGCTGATGTATTCCAGAAGATGAAAGAAGTAGTGGAATTTTGGCACAACTTTGTAGTTGGTCTTTTCCTCCCCCCTGCTTCGCACAGCCAAACGCTGATAGAAAAGCAAAAACCGATGTCCAAATTGGGCAGTGCGAAGAGCAGCATGGTCACTGAACCACTCCTCATGGGTGTCCATCATGAACTGAAACATCGCTAAGGCGTAGGTGCAACACCGCCTGTCATGCGAGCTTGCATCCACAATCGGCTCGGACATGAGAAAGTGATGAAGCCAATACTGCATGTACTTGACCGTGCTAGCCTTGTATTGCGTAGACAACTCAGGAACACTTTTCCAAGACTCTCGCCCAAACCGGTTCAGGTTGAAACGCAAGCTAGACCCTGGGATCCCAGTAGCCTTACACCATGCCCGGTAATTCTAGTAGGCGAACAGCAAAGCTTTCTCAAGGTCTTGCAAGGTTTGACCAGGATTTTTGCAAGTCAAATGATCTGTAAGGATGGCCGCATTGGTACATAGACTGACCCCCTGATGGAGCGTATGTAGGATGTCCTGCATGGGTTGGATGGAGGCAGCTTCAACTGAAAGTGTGAAGAAACAAAACTATTCCCAAACCTTTTTCAACACATTAGTGGTTCCCAAATTACCGTTTGAAACACTACACCTCGAGGTTGCGCTCTTTGCGCCACCCTGGAACATTGACCCATGCAGATTGTTTATGCGGAGGGTTCAGGTCAAGAAATTCCTGGTGGGAGAAGCGCACTGATGCCCACGGCGCTGATTTTCTAAAGTCGGCAAAACTGAGGAGTTTGCCAGCAGGGCAATGCTCACATATCATGTTGGCCATGTAGTTTCGAACCATTTTGTGGACCATGACCCTGGCTTCCAAATCTCCCTTGAATCCTGCGAAACTTCCTCGCCAACCCCCCTGTGTAAATGGAGTTCCGGCAAGGGTAGATTCGGTGGACCCTGCTTTCCAAAGAGCCCCCTGCCAATCACATCGTGGGTGCAATCCAGTGGCTAAAGTCTTGCAAATGAAGGCGATGACATGGGCCATAGCATCATGTGTTTCAGGTTTTGCCAACATAGAATCCCGGATGATAGCAAGTACAGTTTTGTTCTCTAAGGAACTGCCTTTCTTCCGCACCATCGACGAATAAGAGTACACCCACACCTTCTGGTTTTTGAAGACCTTCACACCGTCCACATGGAATACCACAGGGATCGTGCAAGCAGGTTGAGATAGGTCAAGCGATTGCACGAAGTCTTCGTTCTTGACATGCTCCCAGAAATCCTGAGGGTACCCCACATGGGAAACACATAAATACAATATGTGTATTTGGGGAAACCTAAGCCATCCCAAAAAACCCAAAAGATGAAATACACACATGTGATTACAAGCGCAACTGAGATTCCAAACACTTCATGGACGCCTTCTCGGGGTTGTCAGCAATCCAGACACCAAGTTGGTTGATTCCCTCCCTCCATTGCAACATATGCCAGGGCCAGATAATGGGTATATCGCGGTCAACAATTTCAAGACGGGGTGTATCAGTACCATCAGGGCCTTCACATTCCACCAGATGTGGAATGCTAATCTGTCCCATCGGAATGTTGGCATGGTTCTCGTACCACCTTGTGCAGGGTAAACAAATGACTGGGGAATATATGTTCATGGTGGATGAGTGGAATAAAATAGATTGACAAAAGTAAAATTCAAATATATTAGTGATTTTTTACTTGGTTCTATCTCTAGAGTAAATGATATTAGATATGTTTGATTATGTGAAACTGCCAGCCCCTAACCTGGAAAGATGAGTATTGAAACAAACCATCAAGTTTTGTTCTGTGGGCCTCTCGAAGCTTCGCTCCTCATGGCCAGATCCAGACCAAGAAGCTAGCAAAGTAGCCAGGGCGCAATCAGACTTATCCACCCGTAGTCCAACTGCATCTCTGCAAGCTTCGGCTGCAGAAGTAGCCTGCGTGCCACAGCTTTTCAATCTTGGCCGAAATGCTGGGAACCATTTTACTTGAGGGGTTTCTGAACTAGATTGATCCAAAAGGGTGTGATAACAATAGCATTGAACAATATTTAACATCATGTTGCAAACCACAACAACTATTTTGGACAGCCCCGCACCCCGTTGCATACCTTTTTGAGAAGGCGTCTTGCAGAGTAGGATGCATCATCCACCACTGATAGTCCTGCAGGGGATGGGGTTGACATGGACCATCATTGTTGTGGGTGATAAGTCTACTATAGGTACCATCGTGATAGTAACTGTTTGGAACATGAACTCACCCAAGTGAAGAACCCCAGTCCAGAAGCCCTGATTGCACGAAGTTGGTCACGCGAGGTTCCTCGATGGCAGCTGGGACGATTTCGTCGAGGAGACAGTGGGGTAGATCTGGTCCGAGATCTTGACCTGCGAAGGTGCAAGCATATATGGTGATCAAACCCAATTCATCAAGTGAGATCCTCAGGAAAATGAAACGAGCTGGTTGCAAATGGTTTGCACGAGCCGGTGCTATTGTTTTCCCTTTGGACGCAGAGCGAAATGAAGTCTGTGGATTAGGTGCTGGCACGGTCAGCAGGTAGTCCCGCAAGTTGTGATACACAGCACTAAGACCCCGTAAGCAACCTAAAGCCAAGCCATCTAAGATGCAGTTCTTCTGCCGGTTGATTGGAAGCAACAAAGGTTTGGTTGTCTTAAAGATTGATTGATGATGATATTGATATGTTGGAATGGATTCACATGTTGAAAGCAACAAAGGTTTCGAAGGTGACTCCACGATAGATGGTGATACTGATAGTGTTGAAATGGACTCAAGTAAATTGCATTGAGTTGCCATGCATTTCCAACCATGTTGCAATGCATCATTGGCAAGGCTAAGTGGCTTACTTCCCAAAATGAAGAGCTGAGATGATTTGTTATCACTCAGCCAGTTCTGCGTCTTTTGTTGGCTGGAGCGCTTTCACTCTTTGCCGGGGCCGTCTCACCTTTGCTTTTGTCCGCCGCACGTAGCAAAGCTTTCCCCAGGTCCACCTTGTTCTTGGCGAGGTCGTTCAACTTTGCAACCTGCAATCGCACTGGGTATGGGAGTATACTGAGCCACTAGATCAAAGCATATATGTCGCAAGCATGATGGCATGGTAGATATACTGGGCAAGTGTTGGAGCGCCGTGCAAACATTATAAAGAGTGATTGGGAACTGAACATCAAAGTCCGAAGCCGAAAACATTGTTGAAACCCTAACCTCAACCAAACCCTGGAAACTTACCAGACCCCCAGTCATCGCTAGCCTGCTCCATCACCGGCTGATAGTGCTTCATCTTGTTCTTGTTCTGGTTCAGCAACTCTTGAAGAGCACGCCCTTGAGATTGGAATTGGGTTTCCAATGCGCGCAACTGCTTAATCAATTGGTCGCTCATCTCCAACGGTTTCAGCCGGAATGCCAAGTCCCTGCAAGCAAAAGAGACAAGATAGAAAGTGTGTGAAGCAAGCATTCATTATATACACCATGCAATTACGTTTTTACCTTTAACACATGGACAACACAAAACACAACTTGTTTTAAACAAACAACACAACCACAACAACACAAAAACACAAAACACACCAAGTCCAACCACAACGTTGGTTGACACCCCCAAGCCTGCAGGTGTTCGCATCTTTCAACACCTTGGTGATTAAGGCTTTCGCTTTGTCCTGCGCTGTCTCTGCCTTTACCTCCTGAGCATCAGAACCTCCTGTTGTCTGGGATGTGCCTCCTCTCGTCCTCCTTTTCCCCTTTGCCTCTTTGGGATCGCCCGGTTGGTTCATGAAGGCAATGGCTTTTTTCATCCCCTCTTTTTCCCCAAAGTTACCTCCAACCTTGCTTGGGTCCATCACTCCACCTGCTTCGGTGAAAGCTTTCAACAGCTCTGGGGTCACAGATCCTTTCGCTTCAAGGGAGGTAATCTTTTTGAACTCATTGATGTTCTTCACATCGATGTCAATGAGGCAGAAGTAAAGCGAGTCTTCTGGCTCCTCTGGGTCAGGAATCTGCAGGCCGAGGTTCTGCTTCTTGCTGATGATTCTTCTAGCCTTGTCCTCGCCATACTTTTCCACGAGCCATTTTTCCGAGCGAAAGCCGTACTTCACCTGGGAGGCCTGGGTCTCTGCCAACTGGTGTTCATGCTTTGCGATTATCTGGTCGACATCGCCCTTCAGTTTGACATAGTCCACAAAAAGGTTTGCCCTCCCTGATGTGCTTGTCAGTCGGGTTCCAAGGACTTGAGGAAAACCTTTGCCGTTTTTGATCCAACGCTTGAACCTTTGGTACTCAGTGTGGTATGTGCTGCTGTTGATTTTGGTCCCCTCCTCATCCTCATCTTCCTTATTTTTATCTTCCTTCTCCTTCTCCCCCTCCAAAGCCTTTTCAGCCTCAGCCAGCTTGGGAGTGACATCATCATCATCATTCTTTGAGCGCTTCTTCTCCATACCTGTGGTCTTCTCTTCGCTTTTTCGTTTGGACTCCTTCTCCTTGGCATCCTTCTTTCCTCTCTCTTTGTCCTTTTCCTTCTCATCGCTCTTCTCTTTGTCCTTCTTCTTGGATTTCTCTTTGTCCTTTTCCTTCTCATCGCTCTTCTCTTTGTCCTTCTTCGTGGATTTCTCTTTGTCCTTCTCCTTCTCATCGCTCTTCTCTTTGTCCTTCTTCTTGGATTTCTCTTTGTCCTTCTCCTCATCGCTCTTCTCTTTGCCCTTCTTCTTGGATTTCTCTTTGTCCTTCTCCTCATCGCTCTTCTCTTTGCCCTTCTTCTTGGATTTTTCTTTGTCCTTCTCCTTCTCATTGCTCTTGCTCTTTGCAATTGTTTTTCTTTGGGTCACTTCGGGCTCCTCATCATCATCTTCCGTTTCTGTTGAATCATCGGTCTCCTCCTCTTTCTTCAAAGTATTCTTCTTGGAGTCTTCTTGCTCTGCCTCCTGGGAAGATTCCTCATCGCTGTCCACTGAAGAATCTGATGCGCTGCTATCCTCATCCTCTGTCAAAGCGGACTCCTCATCTTCATCTTCCTTAGACTCTTCGCTCTTCTCACTGTCGCTATCGGAGTCTTCCTCGGAGCTTCCTGCTTCACTACCTTCCTCATCATCTTCAGCATCATCCTTCTCCTCTGTTTCTTCACTGTCTGAATCGTCTGACTTCTGCTCATTGCTCACTTCGCTATCTGACTGCACCACACCTGCTTTG
Source organism: Symbiodinium kawagutii (assembly GCA_009767595.1). Lineage (NCBI taxonomy): Eukaryota > Dinophyceae > Suessiales > Symbiodiniaceae > Symbiodinium > Symbiodinium kawagutii. The sequence goes on from VSDK01025067.1 coordinate 176,496, forward strand.
CCTCCAGATGTCTTCTGCATTTCCTGGACAATGCGCTCTGCCTCACCATCGTCCATCCCGCCTTCTGGTGCTTCTGCTGCAGCTTCGGAGCTTTCTGCAGGTATAGTGGTCACCTTGTCTTCCTCTGCAAAAGTAAGCTTGCGGTTTATTTTCTTCTTCTTTGTCTTTTTGTCCTGCAAGGAACGATGCAACAAGCACTGCAGCAACAGGCACAGAAACAACAAACCCACCACCACAACAACCAACAACAACAACAACAACAACAACAACCCAAACACAAAGCAAAACAACAACAGCAACAACAACAACAAGCATAAGAACAAAAAGGAAACAAACACACACAACAAACCAAAGCAGCAAACTGAATGACATACACACGCACCCATATATCTTTGATGTATACAATGCTTCTTTGATGTGTATATATATATATATATATCTACCCTGCCCCCAGTTGTAAGTGTCCTTCACTTTCTTCAAGATGGATTTTGGTGGCGGAGTCTTCAACTCTTCGGTTGACTTGCCCTTCTTAGCCAAAGCTTTCATACTCTTCGCAGCTTTTTTCAACTTTCGAGGGTTCGGTGAGGCCCGCATGGCTTCAGACACAGGGGTTTTAGTCCAACACCTGGTCAAGACTGCCATATGTTTACAAAGAAGCTGAGCCAACAGCCTCAACAATAAACGTGTGGTGTTTGAAATGGTCAACCCACCCTGCGCTCACTGGTTGACATTGCATGCAGCTTTGTGAAAGCAAAGTAGCTAGCTCGGCTTTTCTTTTCCAACCCGATCCCAAAGCTTTGTCTTTGCACGTAATTGGCACCATTCGCGGTTGTAATTGGCTCTAATTAGGTTTGAAATGCCCACAAAAGCGCATGCCACCTCTTGATGGCTTAGGGGAATGCTCCAACCAGCAGCTGGATGGCACAGTACATGGGCCTATGGACCCACATTCTTGGATTTATCGCCCAATTCTTGGAATTACCCCACAATTATTGGAGATTATTGGTGAAGAAAGTGAAACCAACCTAACAAAAATTGAAAAAAATGGAAAAACATGAACAAACCTTGCTACCCAATAAAGCAATAAATTTATCGGTTTTTATCGGCTTTTTATTGGGTTTTTATTGGTTTATCGGTTTTTTGAAATTTTGCTAATTCCTAAAAAAATATGAAAAAACTTTACAAAAAACAATTTGTTTCTCCCCAAACTCAATTTATCGGTCTCAGCCAATAAACCATCCAATAAACCCAATAAACCTTCCAATAAACCCAATAAACCATCCAATAAACCCAATAAACCATCCAATAAACCTAATAAACCATCCAATAAACCCAATAAACCATCCAATAAACATCAGTACATTTAAAGATAGCCCTTGAACCAAGACAATCAACAAATAAGTAAAAGATGAACCAGCCAACCAGCTAATATAAACGCCCACATACCATATAAAGAACCCAAAGCAACCTCATAAACCACATAAACATCATCAACCGCTCAGTAAACCCATTATGTGAAGAAGTTACAAAGCCAGACCTGTAGAGGGAACAGCATGCAACCAAGTATGTCCTCACTCCAGCTGCTGGGAAACGTCGCACGCTATAGGCACGCATGCTCATGAGCATAGCTCCCGGATCACTTGTCGAAGGTTGGCAAGCTTGACGAAGCCAGGGTCCTGCAGGGTCAAAAGCTGGCAGCATGCATTGAAGTAAGCAACCCCAGGACAGGCAAACACATCCATAAACCGGTAAACCCGATAAACCAATAGACCCAATAAACCGATAAACCCGATAAACCCGATAAACCCGATAAGCCCGATAAACCGATAAACCGATAAACCGATAAACCCAATAAACCCAACAAACCATCCCAATCAACATTTCCAACAAAGCCGATTGCACAAACTGCTATATGTACATTTGATATGTACATATGTGTGTATGTTCAATATTGCTTTGATTCATAATATATTTATTTATATATCTACACATGGTTTGACATACATCATTGAGCTTTGTGAACTTCATCTCATTTCAAAACCTGCTGTCCTTAGCCTCCTTTCTCGGTTTCTGCTCCAACTTCTCTTGGGTCTCCTTGGCAGTCTTCTTCACCAGGGGGTGGTTCTCCAAGAAGCATTCAGTGATTGCTAGTCCAAATGCCTTTGGGTAATGCTGCGACATCTTGAGATCGCAGTCGCCGCAAATGCGTAAGATGCCATTGGCATCTTTATACCTCAGCAGCTTGATGATCGAGAAAGCTTTTTATGGGTTATTGAACTGCACAACTAGATGTATATACATTGTGTATATGTTAAGTGTGTAGAGCTCGAAAGCGATGGCATGATCATGGACACCCCTTCCATGCTGCAACTGCTATGTATACTGTTTCATGTTGATTCAGCTTGCAGGAGTATCTTTGTGGGCCCTGCCTTCGCACCATTTGCGAAGGCCACTCGCGGTCCGGAAGGGGACGGTACAGCTTTTCGAAGAAGCGGTAATTGGAATACAGGAAAGTTGGCTTGGGACCTCATGTTCCCATGCCACAAACATCTCACCGATGATGATTGCACTCAGCCAAGGAACACAGGTTGAAAGTCACAAGTTCTTTTTGATTCTATCATATACACTGCATGCATGCAACACAATGTGGTCCAAGATGCAGTCATGGCCATAGGAACCTATCCATAGGAACACCTTAGATCAAGGGTAGCTCCAAGCCATGTAAGCGTTGGCAG
>VSDK01025067.1:181792-201110 GCA_009767595.1 Symbiodinium kawagutii
TTCCTGCTTTGAAGGTGCCCTGAACTTGAAAGGCTCATAGTCCAACAGCTTGTCCAATAGCCAGGAATGATTCATCCTTAGGTGGCCAAGCCAACAGCATGCCACTCAATGCTTTGTCAACATTGCTGGCATCAATAAATGCTGGCTAGGTTCAGATCCTCTTCGAATGCTCCACTGAGCCGATCCAAGCGAAGCAGGCGGGCATGTTGCTCTTCTCCCAGGGGTACGAGAAGCTTCTCCTGCAAAACTGTGAGGAGCAGTTTCAGGAAAGTCTCACCAGAACTTAGTGTATCGATTTTGCCAACTGAATGTTAGACAAGTAGAGGTTGAAACAACAGTCCTTCAACTCTGCAGGGATGCACTCGTAGATTTGCTTCCCCAAGCTGTTGAGATGGACAACAATCTCCATCTCTTGTTCAGCCAGCGCACTGTGGCAATTGTCAGCCATCGCACAGCAAGTACTGCTGCTACACCTATATGACCTGGACCTTCAAATTGCTGCGATAAACATGCTATGTGGATTGCAATTTCTTCACAACATACCATTGTTTCAAATCACCGGTTGCTACATTGCTAGTCTGTTGGAGTTCTACTCTATGTGCGATTGCGTGCAGCACTGAAACCTAGTTGCCATACACGCTCACACCCATGGCTGATGTGCAGCTGGAGATCGCATCGGCCACCTGCTGTAGGTGGATATTGCCCATTGGTCGCTGAGCTGAGCGCCCTGATGTGGACCTGGCCATGCGGTGAGAGGGGCGCATGAGGAAAGAACACACAGTTGCAGAGAATCATGAAAGCCACATACTAGAAGTAAGTTGTTTGACATCATTGGAACACATGGACTGCTAGAGAAAGTGATTGAACCATTTCAACATCGACAAAATGTTCCAGCCTGTTGAGCCACACCCACGTAGAGCATACTGGAGCTTCGAAGTTGAGACCCCCCTCAATCATCCAACCACCACACACGCACCACTCAACAACATGCGACAACAAGCTGTCAATCTTCAGATGATACAATTCTGCACATGTTGTTCGATGTTCTCACAAATGCCTTCTCTCAGCGCTGCCAACTAATTGCTGCAGAGCTGCGGTTTTGAAGAGCCTGATAGTGAGCGCAAGGCCATACGCAAACCCCAATCCTGAAAGGATGTTTTGGAATACCTGGTCGTCGTTGAACTCGAAGGTGGCCGCAGAATAGCCATACCGCCTTCAGTGCTTACATGCAGCCACGCTATCATTGGGAAGCCCTCAAGTGGTGATACTGGATTTGCTAAATCATCATATTTGCATGGTGTGCCTTTCAAACATTACAGGGCAACCTGCATTAGCAAAAGAAATCTAATGGAGAAAAGAATAGTTGTACATGATGCATTTGTTACAACATCAACTCTGATATTTGTTGCAGCTGTGGTGCAGAAAACCAGTTGCAATGGTCTTGACGCCGGCATACTTCTCCACCGCCATAAGTCCCTTAGGTGATCTCAGATGTGAGATGCGTCGCACCGCTGAACTCTAAACCAGATCCACGTGTCAAAGACACCAAGCAAACACCAAGCTGAATTTGGAAGAGCTCACATGTGCCAAACTCTGATTCCACATGCATCCAAAACACAACATCTGGCCGAGTCATATGCTGCATGCACAGCTGGGTGATGCTCAAGATCGAATAGGGCGCTCCACCGAGACAAAGAAGATGAAGCCTGAGATGCAGCTGTGGGTCACCATGTGAACCAAACAGTGTAGTGCACGAACCCCATCAATGCATAGTATGATGGTTGCCTGAAATCAGATTTCACTTTTCGAGCAAGGAACACCAGTTGAAGTGTTGCGTGCAGCGAGGTTCCAATAGAAAAAGGAACCTTTCGAAGAACCTGTTGCTTCTTTTTCTTGTTGGGGTGTTTCAACTTGGGCTTTACAGATCCACCATATTTCTTCTTAGATCCCTTTGTGTCCTTTTGCACCTTCATAGGACCCATGGCTGCAAGCTTGGGGTGGCTGCTACAAAGAAATGTCAGGTGTGTATGTACCATGTATTGACACTGTTTATGCGTTTTGTCCTGTAAGGTTGGGAATTAAAAGTACATAAGAATATTGTTTGATATATCGCATTATCATTTTTTAGATTGAATGGTTTCTGGTCTTAGATTGTATTCATGTAAAACCCTGCAGTGCTCCAGCGCACGACCACCAAGCTGAAAACCGCTGCGGTTGTGAGAATGATCTCACAGCATCTTGCAAGAGTGGCACTGATGAGAACAGATACTTCACTTGATCATAGCTGCATGGCCGCTGAAATCATGCATCCTCGTGTTTCCAAACCGGTCTGAATCTTTGACTGTGTGCAGGCAAGGCAGGGGGCGGTGGCACCTGTGGCTTTGAACAGCGCAGGCCAGGTTGGCCATTCAGCATGGCTCCGGAGAATGAGATCGCTGGAGTGCACGTTACCCTTTCTGTTCCTATTTCGGTGTTGTCTTTTCTGTTGTTTGTGTGTCATGTTACATGGGCACCTTCACGCAGGTGCCTCCACCGTCGAGCATGAATGTGGCTGGCGAGCATTGATTGCACCGGCAGCCTCTTGCAAAGGTGGCAAAATAAAAAAAAAACAAAACCAACAGACCCCTTACCATGGTGATGATCAGCCAAGATGACCAGACACTATGTAGTCAAAAAATCAAGCGTGTATCTAGATGACTTTGATTCTTCATATCCAGACCCTTTACATCCCTGTGCCTTAGAAGCATACAAACACGAACCCGAACGCTAACAAACGGTTCCATGGTCAAGGGCAAGTGCCAAAAAGGGAAGGAGGCTTGCGCCAAGCATCATCACCAAAGGCCTGCTGCTTGCAGGGTATGGAATGGCTTGCCTTTAATTTTCAAGGGGCACACGCACCAAGAGCAAGGGAGTGTGCCAGAAAGGCAAGGGGGTTTGCGCCAAGCATCAATCATCAAAGGCCTGCCGCTTGCAGGGCATGAACTGCCCCCCATTTTGCAGGGGGCACGCAGCAAGAACTCTATACAAAGGGAGGGTGGGAAGCAAATTTTTTTGGCCAACCGGCATGATTGGCCATGGGCAACGCTTTGCATTGCCAGGGAAACAATGAAAAGCCAGCAATGCCCGGCCAGAATAATTGTTGTTTGGGCTTGACTGGTGATGGCGTGCCAACAGCCCACAAAGTACAAAACCAAGATGCCCACAGCACCTTGAAGCCTTGCTGGTAACATGCATGCAGCATGCATGCAGCGTGCATGCCCTAAATTCATGTTCTGAAGTTGTCGTAGGCACTGAAGGTGTCGTTGAGCAGCAATGCATTACAATACGGCAATGTCAGTTTCTAAAGTTGTGAAAAGCACACATCCGGGCACTCTAGGTAACAGCCGGCTCAGCAGCTGGTGAGACCTCCACTTGTGGGAGATCGCGGCTCAGGCTTGTCCTTCTTCTTCGTCTTTGCCCTTGTCGGGCTTCGCAGCTTTCTTCTTGCCATACTTCTTCGCCTTGGCATTCTGCTTGTGATCGTCGGCTTTGTCCCCTGAGTGATCGTTCGTGGCAGAACTGCTTGTCGAACGAAACTTGTCTGTCGACTTTTCCAACTCTGCCATTGATCTCAGGTAAGCTGTCACATTTGCTAATTCGCCGACATCCCCTCCCCATTTGGGACGGCTGAAGGGGTCGTCCATGTGTGTGATCAACCAAGCCACTTGCCAGTCTTGATCCAACGCCACTTGGTGGACCGCCCTGATGGCCAGGACGAGCTGCAGACAGGCTTTCTCCGATTTTCCTTTCAACATAGTTTCCAGGATTTCGGACATCAGATAGTGGACCCGCTGAAGCGACTTCTGCTTTCCCCAGTTGATCCGCCGACCCATTTCGGAGAGCTTGAAGGGTCTGTCTACGGCTCCCAACGATCTTTCGACTTCCCTCACATACTTCTTCACATGATGCAAAGGTTTCTTGAACATGCGGCGCCGACCTGAGTGGTAGTTCGCCACTGCCTTTGCATGACCCGACTGCTTGCGATCTTCCCCCGAGCTCGAGCTGCTGCTGGAGGAGCTTCGGCTTGTCGAAGCAGATCTTGACCTCGCCTTCGACTTCTTCTTCTTTGACTTCCTCTGTGACTCCATGGTTTGAGCCAGTTGGAGAGCCAACAAAGCCTTGAGCGGGTCCCCCTGCAAATCGATGTTGTCTAAGAGCGCAGCTGTCTCCCTTTGAGCTCCTCTGAGCCTCGAGGATGGGGAACCTCTTGTTTTTCTCCGGCTTGGCTGAGTCCTTTGAAAGCTTTTCTTTCGTTGAACCACCACCTAGCCATGTCCCTTGGAGATTCGCAAGTGCCCTTGCCAGGTCCTCCTCCTCTTCTGAAGACGAACTGTCGGAATCGTGCCCTGGATCCCTGGCCGGAGCGCGAGCAGACTTCCCCCTCTTCGGAGGCTCTTTGGGATCCGAAGCCGTCGCATACCGAAGTTCTGACCCTGAGTCTGTCAGCTCCTTGCCTTGTCGAACTAGGTCGGCAGTGGGTACCTCCAAGGACAAGATCTCGTCTTGACATGCTGCGCGAAGATGAATCGTTGGACATTCTAGCACAAAGAAAGTCTTTTCGAGGTGCACAAAAGAGCTGAGGTTCAGTGACTTCACCTCGGCTGCTGAGTTCGCTCGCACAATCAATCTGACCCAGTTCTTCTGGGTGCCAATCACCAGTCCTTCTCGCCATCTAGGAGAACTGAATGTGTCAGCCAGGTGCACATACGCTACCTGGCCGAGCTGAGCTGCCATCTGAAGAACCGGACCTCAGTGACACTCACTTGGTGTCGAGGGGCCTCAGTTCGAAACAGTTCTAAGCCAGACTCAACGGTGAACACCCGGCGCCACTTGATGCCCCCAAAACTGTCACCGTTCAGGAGAATGATGCCGTTGTAAGCCACCGTTTCAGTCCCCCAATGTAGGCCTGCAAAAGCCCGGGGTGCAGTATGTTGAGGAATGACCCACACTGCGTAAAGTCGATGAGATTGGCCCCTGAATGATAACCCAGCAGGTGGATTCTCCTCCACCAGCCTGTAACGATGGTCCTGATGAGCACACTCAGCAAGATATGGCTCCTCAGGGGCCAGAGTGACTTCCGGGTCAGCAGAACCTTCAGATTCCTCCTCAGAGGATTCCTCGGTTACACTGAACCGGGAGGCACCCGAGCTTTGACCCTGGTACACGCCCCGCGCGCGCCGAAGGCAGCTCAGACTGGACCCCATTTGCTAGTGCTTGAACCTGGGGCAGCATCGCAGTCATCCATGGGAACATGTCTGTAGATGCAGGTGTTGTGTTTGGTGGTTTCAACCGCTTTGAAATATATTGGTCAACCAACAGTTTGTTAGCAATCACTAGGGAACAAATGCCAATCAAACCACCAACAGGAAAAGAATCATGGCTTCCGAACTCCCATCACCACATTGCCCGGCCACCCAGCCTCAAGGAAAGTATGCAAATGCCTAAAACCCTCAAATATGACCATCAATTCACCAACCAGATTTTGCACATGTGGCATCTCACTTGCGCACCAGGATCGCAACCAGCTCAACCGGCAGAACACAATGCCACGTACCAAGGAACTGGACAACATTGGATTCGGCATCCTGGGTGAAACATAGTGAAACTGATGGGGAGGGCCACAATCCATGGGCAAAATGGTGATTAAGCTACCGCTGAATTGATGCTTTAGAGTGCTTTCGACCCCCATGACTACTGGTCGGTAGTTTCAACCCAGTCATGAAGATCATGCGCAAGGCAATTCCCCAACAGTTTGTCTGGGGAAAGACATGTTAAAGACCACCAGCCAGACTTCAATCTGGACGGTAGATCAATAATTGCGACTTCGCTGGACGTGAATGGTTATTGGTCTCTAATATCTTACCATGGCAAATGGCTGATTGACGCTGGTGAATAGCAGGGGTATGATGACAATATAACCGTCTAAGTCGTAGTTGAGGCTGCAAGGTCAAAACTCATGAAAAACTCTAGGTAATGACTTTGGTACACGTGTCCACTAGTAATAGTTGGATTTGGTACTTAAACTACCCTGGGGAACAAAACAACAACTAGAAGCTACAAATACAAACCACATTTTCTTACGGAAAAGCAGGAATAAATCTTGGATTTTCCAAGCAGTCAGGTTAATTTACCAGGGTGTAGGGTTCAATCAAATACATATGTTCATTGATGATCAGTTCCAAACAAGTATGATAGTATGAACAAAACAAATTCTGGTAGGCTCATTTTGTGGAGTCTCATGCTACCAATACGCACATCTGTTTGGATAGTTGGTTGGTACGCATCGGCATGCTGTGAATTCTGAACAACAGCAGCTTGCTTTGAGGATCATCGTTGCCAACTTTGGGTTTGGCAGTTCCTGACAACGTAGGACAAACGTAATTGGGTGCTTGAAACCACAATTGTCCAATCAAAAACCCGAATCCTTTACCCAGCAAACCTAACATCAAGGCGCTTATAGGATTACAGCATCTTCGAGCTATATATCAGTACATCATACTTGGGATCATCTCATTCTAGATCTGGAAGTTCTTGGAAATAGCCTTGGCCGGTCAATAACTCGTGAAGCGTGCCATTTGCAGATAAGCATCCATGTCGTCAAAGCAAATGGAACAAGGTTCTACCTGCGCACATCCCACCAAACGGGCACGAGACATGAATAATGAATCAATTATTCACTTTGATGAAAAGGATACAAAATTTACAATGGACACCCATGAAGTCCCTTCCGTTCTCCAGAGAAATCTCCGGCAAAACGCCAGCCCCATGGCTAAATCACTGCCCCCCCATTGGGGGTCTATTCATCGCGAGCATCGCATGAACTTGGGTCAGTCAACAGGGTTGCCAGCTGTGGTGGGTAAACTATACTTAGGTTGGGTATAAAGTATGAATCAACTTGGCTATGGGTCAAGCAGTCACCCAATCAACCAATGGTTAATGGTTAATAGTAGGAGATAACAACCAACAAGACTAGGAGATAGTATATGGCTATGGGTCAATATCAGTAGTTGGTGATGTAGTCGCCTTCTGTGCTTACCAACTATCAAGAACACAAAAAAAGCCATTCTCGTAGCGTTACAACCCTACAGTTGTATAGCTGTGCCATTCTCTCATTGGGGTTTAACCAACCACAACTTGGGGGTTTATCCCTATTTCGAGAAACACCCCTACCCTCATGAACACCACTGCTCTCACTCAACAGCTGGTAATCAACCCACCGGCCCTCCAAACGTTGCTTGACATAGCTCTACCTGGATGTGCAGCGCCCAAGATTACTTTCCCGGGATGTGACCATTGTTGCAAAATGTTACAAACTCTGCAAAATTAAATAGCCTAGAACCCCTCTACTTTAACCTACAACCCCAGCTACAAATCCAAGCATTGGGGATGCAAATCCAAGTGCCGACCCCGGGCGGCATGGATCCATAGATCCAAGATCTATCTTGGCTCCTGGCCTCTTCAACCTGAACGTCTTGCAGGATGCTTTCCTCGCGTTCCCGGATGATTTCCACCACACGACAGGCGAACAAATGTGGGGCGTTCCAAAAAATCCTGTGTGATGGTTTAGGCAATTTCTATTATATAGTATGAGCTAAAAGCCTGATGATACAATAGTAGATGAGGCCGAGAGTGGGGCTACTATACTTGGAAAGATTCTTGTGTTGTGAGTGTCATCACAAGGATAAAGCATCAAGTAGCTGGCATTTTTGGGTGCACGACAAAGGATATTAATTAGCTGGTAATCAATAATTATCTATATAGTTGGTGGTTTCAACCCATATGGAAAATATTAGTCAACCAACCAATTGTTAATAACTACTAAGGAAAATAAAAAATGTTTGAAACCACCAACCAGTTATGATTGTGCTCTGTCTCGAATAACCAGCCTCTAATTATACCACCCTTGGAGGGCTGAACAATGAGAAGTGCTTTAGCCGTATTCCCTCATAACGATTTGGATCTCCAGATCTTGAACTTGGTGAGAGTGCCTGGATTACCCCGCGACACACAAATGCAGACGTAACATGCCTGTCTCGAAACCTGTAGGAACCGACAAGTCTGATCAGGTTGCAACTTGGATACAGTGGTGCAATTTGATGGTTGTTGTTTGCCGTTGGTGTTGCTGTGCTACACACTTGAATCGCTTAAGTTACGACAGTTGCCTGGTCTACTACCTGGGGCCTTGCGAGCCGCTCAGGGCCTGGTTGCTTCCCATGCTTAGCCCTCCGCAGCAGAGTCTCCATCTTGGCCATGATTTGGCTCTTCTTCTTCGAAACCCGAAAGATCTCCTGCTGCAAGGGTGTCAAACGATCCTGAGTGGCGCTACCAAGGCGTTGGTCAGAAATCAGAAATCCAACGTGATGGATCATTGACGCAGAAAAAAAGAAACAGACACAGTAAACCAAAATGAGCATATATACTGTATGAAATTTACTATATACTCTATCAATATATACTCATTTACTTTTTTCTGTATATGCAGCATGTACTGTATATCAATTTATTGTATGCGGAATGAGCATATACTGTGTATATCTAATTTAACCACAAGCACCGCTTTGGTGGCCAACAAGCCCATGTCTTTGGGGCACAACTTCGAGACGTCATGGAGGCCCTGGCTGAAAAAGAACGTCACCAAGATGCCGTGACCAACATCTCCAGGACATTGGACTCGTGCACTTCCTTCAGCATTTCAGGAGTTTCCTCAGCATCAAACCATCACATCCCCAGTTGCAGCCAGCACATGAAACATCAAGGGGAGACAGCCCTTGATGCGTGTCCAAGCAATGTTGCTGGATGTTGTCTTTTGAAAATACCTGTGACAAGAAAGAAACAATGCATTAGGAATCAGGAAGCCAAATCAATAAAGTTGAAGCTTATTTTCATAAAGCACACGTCAAGCAACATCAGCCGAATTACTTTTCCGCACGGTGTATCAGTGCTAGTAGCGGGGCTCTGGTGTTTGATAATTCTTATTATGCTGGTTGTTTATCTAGTTGTTACTGGACGGTGTTTCTCTAGTCCCTTGTCTCTCTGATCCCACAAGCTATTTTTACCAACATTTGTAATCAATCTATATTTCTTCTTGGTTGGATATTACCAAACCAACGACAACAACCCAAAAACCAACACATGTCAACAACTACAAGCAAACCGTCAACTAGCAAAACATCACATGAACCAAACAAACAGCAGCAACAACAACAACAACAAACACAACAACAACAACAACAACAACAACAACAACAACAACAACAACAACAACGACAACGACAACGACAACGACAACAACAACAACAACAGCAACAACAACAACAACAAAAACAAACAACCAAACAAACAACAACAACAAAAAAAACAAGAAGAACAACAACCGACAACAAACAACCAACAACCAATAACCAACAACCAATAACCAACAACAAGAACAAGAACAAGAACAATAACAAGAACAAGAACAACAACAACAACAACAACAACAACAACAACCAACAACCAATAACCAACAACCAATAACCAACAACTAATAACCAACAACTAATAACCAACAACAACAACAACAACAACATCAACAACAACAACAACAACCAACAACCAATAACCAACAACCAATAACCAACAACCGATAACCAACAAGCAACAACCAACAACCAATAACCAACCACCAACAACAACAACAACAAGAAGAAGAAGAACAACAACAACAACAACAACGCCAACAACAACAACAACCAACAACCAACAACCACTAACCAACAACACCAACACATCCATGGACGACACCATGGCCACGCAGCTCACCAAGGAGACCGTTCGGCCAGGAGACCGTCTGACCGTTGACCTCCAAGATCACTTGCCCTGCTCGGATCTGATGTCCCAAGGACTCGTGTCGAGCGTTCCAACGCAAGGCAGCGCTGGAAATCTCCTCAGGAAACAGGGTCCATGGTGGCATGCCATGGTGGCACTTGGTATCCTCTGCGAGAGCCACTAAGGCACAACAGCAAAGGAAAGATATCTGGAGGTTAACCATGATCTAGTTCCTTTCTATCATTTAGATTATCTGGAGGCGATTTGAGGTTAACCATGCGGCCCCATGATGCAAAACTGGGATCTAATCCCAGGAAAAATACCATCCAATCATCATGATTCGTAATGGCGAGATATCTTCTAGTCACAATAGTCATCTTACACATGTAGTGATGTCCCAACAACCTACTGGAGTGTATCAGTGCGTGACCAACGTCGAGATGACAAATCACAACAATTTCAAAGTGCAGGTGGGCCTCTGTGTTTGGAAGCACAAAGAGCCGGAAATCAACAGCTCAAAGAACTGCTATGTTGATCTTGCGGACCACCAATTCTGCTTTTTGTGGACGGTTCTTACAATTAATCTGTCAAAGGGGCCTTTGATTGTGGGAATTCACAAACAGAGGAAGCCTTCACAGAAAGGGATAATGATGCAAAAGCAGGAGGTTTCTGTTACATTCTGAGCCTCAATCTCTGCCAGTCAAGAGAGCTTGGTGTGGCTTGCCGTTGGCAGCCTGCCAGCCCAAAACTCGCTTGTTGGTCAATACAAGTGTCAATACAAAATGCCCAGAATGGGAACAAGAATCGATGGTTTCATCTGAGGCAATTTTGGTGTTTTCGCAATCTGTGGTGAAATTCAATGTTGGAAACAGTAGATGAACATATGAATGGGCCAGTATCTTCACGATGAAATTGGATCATCATCATCATCATCATCATCATCATCATCATCATCATCATCATCATCATCATACCGGGCACGAGAGAACTTGCACACACCAGAACCAAGCGCAACAACGGGGATTGATCAAAACCGGTAGCCCATGACCAACACACCGGTAGCACGCTGGCACCCCTCCAGCTCATCCGAGGCTCTTGGCTAATATCACGAATCACCAATCCTGCGGGGAAGTAGCCGGAGCGCCGCGTCTGCTCGCGGCGACAGCAGGAGACCCAGAACCAGCCTATCTGCTTGGTGGTTGAACCACCCCGTCATGAAAAATATGCGCAAGTCAACCAACCATTGGTTCACAATTACTAGGGAAAATGAAAAAAATGTTCGAAACCACCAGAACCAGCCCATGATTTTTCCTGGCAACATTCTCTGTGACAAAAATCCAAAGAATCACATTTTCGTGAAACCCAACAGGGTGAAACCCCCACGGCTTCAGCCCGCCATGGCAGATTTCTCCAGATGGTAAGGCAGTGCCTTGGCTTCAGCCACAGCAGTGAATCACTGCTGGGGGCTCTGTTGCTTGGCAAGGCCCAAGCGGCATGTTGCAGGGAACTACCTTACTAGAATTTAGTTTCATGATTTCGGCTAAATCTAAAAGTTCTAGGCTCTACTACCCTGAATTGTTACAGCTAAATTCTGTAGACCTAGGAAAATACAACCCGTCTTGGGGCTTAACTGTCCTGAATGGTGAAATGCAGCAATAATTTGCAAGCCATTTTGCATAGCATTGCCTCCAGTAAATGAAGTTGTTGATTGATTGTCACTTTTTGCTGATAGCCTATTATGTTTTGTCATGTGCAATGATTTGATGCTTTTGTGTGGAAACTATCGACTAGCAAATAGTGGATCCTTTTGCCTTCTGAGCTCGCACATTGAAACGTGAATCTCAAAACTGGCGTTTTTCCAGCGCCATGACAGTGCCCCCAACACATGTGAAGCGCCTCCTAAAACAATGATCACTGTGGGTGGCTCTCCAGCGAATCCATCGATGATTACACCGATATGGTTACACAAATTGATTCGCGCAAATTCTTGGTGCAACAATTGATGATTGCAGTATATTGCCACCATTCCACTCAAATAGTCAGAAAAGAATCATCTCAGTGTGATGGGTTCTCCGCCAGGAATTGCCAAAATCCTAGTAGGGACGTTTCAAGGCAGGCTCGACGCCACGCACCGCGCACGACGTGCCCAGGGCTCCTTGATCCTTTGGACCGTTGGGGCAAAAGGTGGCCACAAATCCTGGGAGCTGCGAAGGGAAGGTCACCACCATCCAGTCATGTAGAAGTCAAAGTGGCACACAAATGTAGCAGCAATGACATGTTGGTTAATAATAATGAAATCATGGTTAATACTTGGTTAATACAATGTTTAATCCAATGGTTAATAATAGTAGTTGGCTAATAGTTGGTTAATAGTTGTTTAATACAATCAATAATAGTTGATTGATGATAGTTGGTTAATACAATGGTGAAGAAAGGTTGTTTAAAACTGGTGAGTTAATGACAATTCTTAGGCAGCTAATACAATTCCATGGTGGTTGATCAATGCTTCATAATCAACTACTGCTATATATTGGGTGTTTATCAAGATAGCGATACCCCCAAATCATCCATTCTTAATCATATACAGAACAAACCAGCCATTTTTGGGTACCCGCATTGGGAGAAACTCCAATATTCACAATCAACTACTGATATCTGGTGCTCAATAATCAACTACTGCTTGGTGGTCAGTCCCCCCATCCAAGAAACATGTGCAAGTCAACTGGGCTATCCCCAGGCAAGATTTGAATTTTAACTTGTTGGCTTTTAGATTCCTTGCCAAAAGTCTAACTTGTAGTGCAATATCATATAGTTTGAAGCAGGGACTTGCCTCTATAATTGGCATTCTGTGTGAGAGAGGCATGATCCTTAAGTTTCCTTGTTGTAGTTCACGTTGTAAAGTTGGACATATCTGAAATCACGTCGAACTTCATGTTGTAGTTGACGTTGTGAAGTTGAGATGGTTTGAAATCACGTCGAACTTCATGTTGTAGTTGACGTTGTGAAGTTGAGATGGTTTGAAATCACGTCGAACTTCACGTTGTAGTTGACGTTGTGAAGTTGAGATGGTTTGAAATCACGTCGAACTTCATGTTGTAGTTGACGTTGTGAAGTTGAGATGGTTTGAAATCACGTCGAACTTCATGTTGTAGTTGACGTTGTGAAGTTGAGACAGTTGAGATAGTTTGAAATCACGTCGAACTTCATGTTGTAGTTGACGTTGTGAAGATGGAATTGTTTTCCCTTTCCTGTAATTACAGGGTTCGGTTGGCTGGTCTAGTATAATCAGCTCCAGCTGGGTCAGTGTTCACCTGGTAGGGGCGCAGGGGTTCATCATGGCTCGTCCATACGAGCCACCTTCGGCTCACAAGATCCAGCTGTTGCATTTGGCATTCAGCCATGTCTGATGCAGAGCCACCTGCGAAAAAACCTCGTCAGGATGGTGCCTTGGCCTGTGTTGAGACCATGGCAAGCCGGCAAGCAAACAGTAAGACATGACCGCCCTCTCTCCCTGACTCACACTGGCTCATCCTTCAGCCAGTTGGACAATGGGCCCAGGTGACAGCGATTCCGACTCGACGAGCTCTTCAAGTTCAATTGCCCCACTGGGATTGTTTCCATGCTCCTGGATGTCCCAGTACCTACCTTGCACTGGCTATCCCCAAACTTGTCCAGCTGGATTGTCATTGGTGTTTCATTTCACATCATCTAAACCAACTGATGGAGAGACAAAGGTGGCTCAGTTGGAAAGGCTCCCAACAATCATTGCTGTTTGGTTTATTGGACTATGGTTCCTGATTCTGGCCCATACAGTATACATATTGATGCCGATACGCCGATACTGTATTGGTACTGACTGATACTGATACTGATTTGATTTGATATGATTCAGGAAAAGCATTCAATGATCATTCATTCATTCATTCATTCATTCATTCGTTCGTTCGTTCGTTCGTTCCTTCATTCATTCACTCATTCATTTATCTATTTACTATTTATTTATTTTTTTTATTTATCTATTATCTATTTATTTATTTTTCATTTATCTATTTATTTATTTTTTATTTATCATTTATTTATTTATTTATTTATTTATTTATTTATTTGTTCATTCATTCATTCATTCACTCATTCATTCATTTCTTTTGAATTTCAATTCTTGTATTTATAGACTTATACTTATACTTATACTTATAGACTTATAGACTCTATAGTCAGAGTCATAGTCTTAGTCTTAGTTATTAGATTAACTTGACAAATGATCAATGATCAATGATAAGTTCGATAATTTGTGGCTGTATGTCAAGTCAAGAAACAATTGCTATTTTTAAGAAACCATTTGCCAGCAACCCAAACACCAACGGTTGAATATAAGAAGAGAGAGGAGAGGAGTCATTTGCAACACTGAATCAACACTGGTAGTCAGTAGTAGTCGTAGCCGTAGCTATCAATTGATAAATGATAAATGACCGATTGTAAATTGCAATCTAGCTTTTTACTACCCATTGCCATTGCCCATTAATTTCCATCGCAAGTTCCACTGAGGTATTTGAGCTTGGCTGGATTCAATGCAGATTCCCTTGACGAAGCTCGACAAAGGCTACTTGCTTGCCTTTGTCCTTGCCTTTGTCCCCTGATAGCCGCATCCCGAAAGATTGGTGGGACAGTTCCAGTGTCAGTAGCTGTGTTAGTATTAGTCAGCAATATTCAGTAATTAGTATCAGTATCAGTATTAGTATTAGTATTAGTATTAGTAATAGCCAATAGCGTTATTTATTGTCATGGTAACATTATATTATCACGTTTGCAGCTGGTGCGTCAGGTTTTGCGTGTGAGTTTTTGGCTAGCAGCACCCTGCGGATTGCCCGTGGCAAGACTAAAGGAATGTAGGTTGTGCTGGGGAACATGTTTCATGTTGGCTTTTTTTGGGTTTGTGTTTCCCGTCCATATTGCAGGGGGCAAGTCCAGCTTTGCTGCGCCCCGGCCAAGGTTGCGAATTTTCGGCGGATGTGAAGGAGCAGGAACTTCAGCATACGTTGCGACCCTCAGCTATATAATCTGCCTGATTCCTGATGATTTTGACTCTTAGCATCGGAGCGTAGTGAAAAATCACAAGCCATAGCGTGAGTGATGGGAGTCGTCATCAGTGGTAGTGGCAGCTGCTACATTGGTCCCTGTCTCCCTACTTTATTGATTCTGCCGACGCTGTCTGCCATAGCCCCCCCATGATGACTTGATTGTCAAAACCCAACCTTGGCTGGGGTTCCGGGAGTGAGGAGAGCCTTGGAGGATGAGATTGGGCTGAACATTTCCTTGGCTTTCTCATCCGAACGAGATTCTGATGCAAGGGAATTTTGCCTCAGGCATCAGAACTGACACTTGCCTATGAGAGGGCGGTTGGGCCCGCGTGGGTTCACAGGTTGTGGATTGGAATGGAATTGCATTCGCAATTGTTTCATTGTCAATGTGCAAATGCAGCAAGCATTTGTCAGCCAAGAGAACATTGCGTAGCAACAGTCTTGAAGAGACCGTTTGTCAGCCAAGAGAACAGAGCATTTGTAGACTGATAGGTTGCAATCATTCATGGTTAAATTAGTATTAGATTAGATAGCTCGCCTATTGATCCAGATGACGATTCAATCCCTTGGACCGAGCTAGACACCAGAATGGGCACAGACTAACCATGCAAAGTGCATCATTTGGTGGCTTTTTGTTCTCGTTTTTCATCCAAGTCTAAAACTGTCCAGAACTTCAGATTGCGTACTGGTTCATTAGCCATTGCCATTGCTTATGTTTCAAGCAGCGTTCGACTGCCCCAAGGGCGCCACTTTTTCACGGACATCGACGACGATGAAGTTGGCGGTATGTGCTCGGTTTGTGAGACTGTCCACAAAATTCCGCGGAAGACATCGCCAGTCATGCACGTCTCTTGGATCAATTGCGCAGGCCCACACACTTTACTTACACACAGATATTGATACATTGACAGTGACACTGTTATTTATTGGCATTGGGATTTGTTTAGGCTTTAAACTTTGATAGATAAATCATAAATGATAGATTATAAATTGGAATTATGATGTGATTATATGTTGTGCAATTTGCTGTAACAACTTTTTCATTGTTTGGTTCAGTAAGTCAAGTCTTCCACTCTCCCATGCCACGTGCTAGTGAGGAGGCACCCTTGTACCAAATTGATTGATGTAGGATATTGATTGTTTTTTGTGACTGCAAGAAATCAGAGATATGAAAACATGACATGTTAAAACATGCAATGATATGATATGATATGATATGATATGATATGATCTAATTTGATATGATATGATATGATGTGAGATGATGTGAGATGATTTGATTTGATATGATATGATGTGATATGATATGATATGATATGATATGCAATGATATGATTTGATTCATCTAATATGATCTGATATGATGATATGATCTTATATGACATGATATGATGTGATTTGATCTAATATGATATGATTATATGATGTGATATGCAATGATATGATTTGATTCATCTAATATGATATGATTCGATCTAATATGATATGATTCGATCTAATATGATTTGATATGATGTGAGATGATTTGATACGATATGATATGATTTGATTTGATTTGATTTTGATTTGATTTGATATGACTCTGACTCACTGGCTATGACTCTGACTCATGACGCATGAATTCTGCATACGCATGTTTCCGCAATCAAGATGTTGTTCCTGTGCGTGTCTCTAAGGATATGATGGTGATTGGAATTCCCTGTCCCCTATTTTCCAATTTGAACTGCAACGTGCGCTCATCAGATGAGTTCAATCCTTTTACCCAGCTCCTTGGCCAAATAATTCCAGCATTCACTCACTTGACCTGCCAGGCCATGAAAATGTTGATTTAGATTTTAGCACGGTTCGTCAGACACAGTGATACAGTGATGTTATGTGAGATGTGCGCACAGCCACCATGATTTGAAATGTCAGCTGGAATCCTTCCTTGCCAGTGTCACACACACACAGGCCTACACGCAGGCAAATAGGAGCAGTCAGGAGTAGTAGGTATTCATTTGTTTTCTCTCCATGTTGACCAGCTGACGCTAGTTGATGCTTCAGCATGCTCCAGCCCAAGGCCGAGCTCCCGCGTTGTCCTGTCCAGCCTGCGAAAGCTGCGCTTTCGCAATCCAAAAACTTTTTGTATCGAAGAAGCTGCTTGGTGGAATCTGATGTAAGTGGTCGAGGTTGCAGGGTTGAAGACTGCTACTTCCCCAAACTGAAATGTAGTGTTTTTACAATTCGCTGATTTGTACGTATTTGATTTCGAGTCGATATACAGTATAACTTATAACCCATTGGTACAGTGAAATATAGTCTAGTTGTGTTGCTATCCCCAAGCGCATTGGATTTTGCCGAGTATCAGTATCAGTATTTGTATTTGCGCTTGCCCCGTTGCTATTGTGGCCATTAAGCGTCCCAAGGTTGCATGCTTCTTGAATAGTCCATATCTAAATCAACGCGAGTAAATAAATGACATCTTAAGGAACATGTATGTCCGGGCAGTGATCATTGGAAGCTTTCCCCTGCGCATGTCAGCCAGGTTGCCTCTCTATGTCAACCGTTCAGTCCAGCATTGAAGGGCGATTTTGCCAAATACAAGGCAGGGGCGGCAGTCCAGTGGTGGCCTTGGGTCAATGATGTTTGGCCTGCAGACGCTCGTGACTTTACGTCAACATGGCAACATGGGCCATGACTCATGATATGATAAATGATAGTGGATTACTGGATACTTGATAATTTGATAATTGATAATTTGATAACTGATACTGATATTGATAATTCTGATAATTATAATTATTATTGATAATTCATTGATCATTATCAGCTAGACTGACCAGACTAGACCTTGATCAAGCGTCCCATCATACAGTTGTTTGATCAGTGGACCATGGACCTGATTTTTTGGGCACTGATGCTAACTGATTCATGTCCAGGCAGATTTTAGGCTCACAAGCACTTAAGAAGTCCATCAAACATGGATGCAGCCCAGACTGGTAGTACATCCCAGAAGCCGAACCTGTCATGGTTGCTCCATGAGCGTATTTGCTTGAGCTGCTGGTTTCCAACTCTCGCCATGTACAAGCTGATTACGGAGAGCCTTGTTTTCATTAATGGAAAATTACCAAGAGCAACACTTGTGGTTGAACCAGGTATAATTTGTGTTCACGTTTAGTCGCGTTCCAAGGAAAGAGCTCGCGAGTCTTCAAACTATCAGCAAGGATTGCAAGTGCGAGGATATTGCGATCATGAACATTCAGAAAGCTGAAGCTGAAAGTCGAACAAAATGTGCTTGAAGATGTGCAGTAGTAGCTTTTTGTACATTATTAATTATCGCATCCCTTTTACCGAAGTATTGCCGGGGTCATGAAAACACAGGGCTCTTGCAACACTGCTGTGGAAGGGAAATTGCCATCCCCACATTGCAATTTGTGGCCATAGGAATCTAGAGAGTTGCTTAACAGGCAGCAGGCAGCGGCAGGGGACCATGTGGAACCATCATCGTAACAAACGCATGCATTCATGAAAACCACAAAATTAATCACATCTATCATCTATCATCTATCATCTATCTAATCACTGATCCTTCTGATTGCTCCTTCTTATCGGCGTTTGTTGGCTAGTGGCTAGTGGCTAGTGCCATCACTTCCATTGTAAACATTTGCAGCAGCCATTCACACCAATTGCCCAAGCCAACTTCGACCGCATTTTGTCATTTTGTGCGTGGTCCAAGCTTCAACCGGCGCTGCAATGCCAGTAGCACAGTTGCACTGGCTATTACTACGACTATGACTATTACTACCAATATATATTTTTATTACTAGTACCAATACAAGTACTTTCCCTTTTGATGTATTCCCTTGGTTATTTGGTTTTTATTGATTTTGATGTTGATATGATATAATTGATATAATATTAATATTAATATCATGATATTATATTTGTTATGTGTTACTTCTTCATACTTAGAACTTAGAACTTAGAATACTTGTAGTTATGACTTACACTTACAATTACAAATTGAAATTTACCATTAACTATTTTATGACTAGTAGACTGTAGACTTGTAGCCACCGTCATTTAGATTAACTATTACTTACAAGTGTCACTAGTCCAACCAGCTGTCCTTGCCAATAGACGCTTCCCTTTGTGATTCCATTCCGTCATGCCATGGTCCGATTTGTGGAAGTGCTTGCAGGGCCATAATGAATCCCAGGCTGAAATAGCGCCTTCAGTTCACAATGACAGCAATGATGGAAGAGTGGTTGGATCTGATGATGGCGCCCTCAGTGGTGCTGGCAGTGATTCTGATCCTGAGCCGAACTCTGGTACCAGCTCTGATTCCAGCCAGCCTTCCACGACTTCCGGAAGTGATTCAAGCACCGTGTCTGACGCTCCAGAATGCAGACCGC
>VSDK01025067.1:201120-213507 GCA_009767595.1 Symbiodinium kawagutii
AAGAGACGCACTTCAGAAACGCCAGAGCAGAGACGAAAGCGAACTGCCAGAGCTCGCAGAGAGTCCGTTAAGTCAAGGATGAGAAGGAATCTGGCAAAACAATTGGCCATTCCCCCGCCCCTCAGTCCTGCAGAGGAGTTCATCGAGTATCTACAGCCTGGAAATGTTTTGCTGAAGCCCTCACACCAGGGACAGGATCACAAGCTGAAGCGCGACCATCGTTTGCGGTTGATTTTTTCCTTCTTGAAGGCATCTTGCAAGTTCATCGCCAGTTTGTGCCGCCAAGCAAATGGAGAAGATCATGCTGCCCTTAGGCACGTTGTTGCCATCAGTGTCATTGATGACACAAATGTGCGCTTGAGCAAGACCGTTGAAGGTCAGTGGACATCCAGCCGTGTGGTGACTGCTATGAATATTTGGCAGACAGGCGTTTTCAGTTTCCGATCCACTGAAAACAAACTTCAAACGCCTTGTGAATGTTTTCTGGATGACAAGTCCTTTCATTTGCATACGCCTCCCAGCATTCTATCCCGAGCCAATGCGGCGACCATTTTCTCGGAACTACAGACATGGCTGCTGGCGCACGCAGGCGCTGTTGGAGCACGGTGGCATGCCTTTGGCCTTGAGCCTGGCCTGTTTGACCAGGTTCCGATTGTGGCGCAAATGCTGTGTTACGATTCGTTGAAGACGAACGTGAAAGTGGTAAAGACATTGCGTGAGAATGCCTTTGAGGCCCAAAAATTGGAACCTGACTCCCAGAAGACAAGAGTGATGTTAGGCATTCTTTGCTCAGTGCATCAGATCGCCCTTTGCCGAAAAAATCTGCAATTTTTTTATTCTGGACTATGGTCCTCCTTGGTGAGACTGGCCAACCTTTTCCTTGTGCAGAATTTCCGGTCCCAATTCCGATCAGCGATGTTTTCTGTCATCGTGGAAAGCTTTGAATTTGTACCGGTACAAGAGAAACCGCCAAGATTTCAGGAATGGGCAGCTGACAGGAAAAAGGCCTGCAATTTGATCACTGAGGACCAAGAGTACAAGTCGAACCGTTTGACTCACCACATCAATTTGGCCAAGATCACCAATGGTGATTGCAGAGCTCCGGCCATGAAGCATTGGTGTTTCGGCAATGATTGTTGCAAAGGGCAAACGATAGAGGAGCGCAAAGACTATTGCCTGAAGGCGATTTGCAAGTTCATGTTCTTCTTGTTCGGGTTTGGCTACTCTGTGCCCCTGGCATATCGGTGGAAGAATGCCCAGCCTGCTCTCAAATTCTGCCAGGACACTTTTTAGCAAGTAAGCAGCAGCAGTTCTTTTTGGGATGAGGCTGAATGGGGCACGGCCTACACCGTATATAGTATGTATGAATGCTGAATGACTGCACCGTATCGAAAACTGGAGTTTGTAACTTCTTATATTATACTAACACTTTTAGTCTATAGTCTATAGTCTATAGTCTATAGTTAAAAGTTATCTTATCTATAAGTCTATAAGAAATAGAAAATAATAATACAATACAATACAATGCATTAAGTAGTATAAGATTATATCACTATAAAATTTCTTTATAGTGTTTTAACCCTGTGGTCCTTTACAGACTATAGACTGTAGACTATAGATTAACTAGACTATAATTATAAATTATAACTTTAACAAAGACTTTAGCTTATTTATATAACTTCTAATAGTTTTAGAACGTTGTACTTACACTATTTATAGCTTTTTAATTTTTAACTTACAACTCATTTACAACTTATAACTTATAACTTACAACTTCTAACTTGTAACTGATAGCTTAAGACTAGCTAACTTATAACCTTAAGCCTTCAACTTATAACTTGCTTTAACTTAACTTATAACTTATAACTCAAAACTTTTTGTAACTTAGACTTAGACTTGGTATTAACGTTAGTTATACTTGTAAACTATAATTACCATTAACTTACAACTTACAACTTATATGAACAACTACTTAAAAAACCTGTCACTTTTATAGTTTAGTTCTTAGTGGTTTGATATTAGTATTAGTGATATTGTTCTGCTTTTCATGTAATTGAACCCACAAGTTAAACTTACACCTACCTTACACACATATATGCATATTTGCCTACTGGCTGACAGACTGATGAATGATGACAATTGTTTGTTGATTGAGTATGCTATGTCCTGTTGCTGCATCATACCATACCTAAACCTATTGCTATTATGGGTGGTAGTACAACAACACATTACCTACTGCCTATTGCCTATGAAATGATTCTGATTATTCCTTTCCTTGGCTGGGTGCAATAGGAAACCAATACTGCAAACCTGCCGCCAAACTGAGGAGGGATTCGCCTTGCATGGAATCCTCCCCCGAGCCTTGGAAAGATTGGCCTCCGGGAATCCTGGCAATGAGGTGGCAAAAGGGGTTGAGAAATTGTTTGATTCTGTTGGCCTGTCAACAGATACTGGGCACCACAAAGAAAACCCGGGAAGTGAAGAGATGGACTGGGTAGAAAGACTTGTCCAGCTTGATGATCAGCAAGAGGACACCAGGCATGACCTATCCTTTGCAGAAGTCAACCAGAAGAGAAAGCAGCTTACCTTTGAAGCATTCAGGCACAAGGATTTCTCTGACAAGCTTGTGATGCTTGAGAACCTGACCGCCCCGAACGTGGATGCCATGCATAGCTTTTTTGCGCGAACAGGGCGTTTGTCCAGCATGAACGAACTCCCCCGTGAACCATCCATGTTTGAGACGGCTGAGAAGCACCTTGCCAGCACTTCAGGTGATTCAGACAGGTGTTGACAGTGTTGAAATTATATTGTGCCCAAATCATGCTTAAGTTCGTTTTAATTGTTGGTATTTTTCATTTATTGAAATTTTGATCATTGATCATTGATCATTGATCATTCTTCATTTCAGTTCATTGTATAAACATTCCAATTGGCTATTTTCAGAATGCATACCTCTTGCAATTTCACTCATACATTTGATGATAAAATATTTTCAATTTTTTACGCTTTTTGAGTATCAATATCAATTTATCAAACATGAGATTAGAGATAAATGGTAGCCAACCGATGCCAATAATGGCAAACACTGTTTGGGTTAGTTGCGTCCGGCTTTCAGTTTGTCACAATATTTCAAGGGTTTCCATCTAAATACCTGTTTTGTCTTTTGATCTCTTTGGGCCTCCATATTCTTCACCCTTGTTCCTACACTTGGTAGACGCTTCACATTACATCTATGATGTGGCCAGTTGCCTGTAGCCTGTAAGATGTGTGAAGTGAATTACATCGTGCGATCAAGGTGGCCAGGCCTGTTCAACCCGTCAGCAAAGGTCAAAAAAGACCTTCAAGGAGTACGTTCTTGGCAAGTTCGGGCAGCAAATGCTCTTCCAGTATGTTGACAAGCTGCGAAATTATCCATCCTTGCACCTCGATGATGCAAAGAGGTCTGCGCGCGAGTATTTTCACATGGTTTTGACTCAACTGGGTGACTGCTGGAGAAGGTTTTGTCACAAATTCCAGGGTTTCCCCTACATTCTTTGGCAGCTTTGTGGCCTTTCTGATGATGAACTATACGCAAAGTTCAGTGAATTGCGGAAGGTCCAGCTCTCTTGCAGCAAATGTTTGGACATGGAGTTTTCCACTTGCTTGATGAATCACGTTCCCCAACCATTTGATGACAGTGATGCAGCCCACCAAGCCAGAGTTCGAGAGGTCCAAGATTTCCTTGAAACTTGCGCGCTGTATTGTCCCATTAGTGCTGACCAGGTTGAGGCAGTGCATGGCTTCATGCAGGCCAAGGTGGCGCGGACTCGGGGATCCCCTCCCACGGATCCAGTCGCCAAGGAACTTGCCTTGTGGGGAAAGATCTCTACCACTTATGCAACCATTCGGGATCATGTATGGAACCAGACTGGGGATGTCAATGCCGGGCGGAGGATGTGGAAGTGCAAACAGCAATCGAACAAGACCATTGCAATCAGCCAATCTGGCGGGCCAACCCCTCATTGGCTTTCTTTGCGGGCAATGGCCAAGAGTCGTGAGGGTGCAATGGAAAAGTTCAAGTTGAAGAAATTGTGTGGACGCTGTTTTGCAAACAGTATGTTTCCCTCAAAATGTTTTGCCGCACCTAGTCTAGTCGACGATTCGACTATTCCATCCTGTTTTAGTTCCACACTACAACATGTGTTTTAATCATATGGTGATATGAATGGATAGTTTTGGATTTGATATGTCACGACTGGCTGAAACGATTTGATATGACATGATTTGAAGGTTAGACTGGAGACGAGATGATTGATGATGATTCATTTACTTATTCATAGATGATGATAAAATAAACATTTAACTTGAATTGCCTGAATTGCTTGTGTGATTTGATTTTTTTCAACTTTTACTTTCACTGTTAAACCGTTAAACCGTTAAACCGTGAAACCTATAGCCTATAACTTACAGCTTATAACTTATAACTTATAACTCTAACTTATAACTTATAACTTATAACTTAAAAGTTTTAACTTGTACCTTACTTACAACCTCATAACTATGACTATGACTATAACTATAACTTTGAAATAACTTTTACCTTTTAACTTTTAACCTTTAGCTTACACCATGTTAGATTAGTTAATCACCACTATCTACTGACTTCCAACTTACTTGTAAAATAAACTTACACTTACACTTAACTTGTAACCTACAACAAGTTTCAAAATATCAATATCAAAATCAAAATTTTAATTCATCGACACTACTGCAAATAATTATGGCTTGGTACGATCTAGAACCAAAAGCCAACCATTGGACCATTGGATATATCAGCAGACTTCATATTTTCAATGTTGGCTACCTTTTTGTACGACAAGACAGTCCACCAGTCAGCCAACTTAGGCTGGAACATGTACCAGCGGGAATGGTTTTCTGCGAAGCAAGTGCCTGCATTTCAATACAAGGCAGAGGTGCAAGCATGCGCTGCCAAGTGGAAGACTGAGTCTCCTGAGGTGAAATCAGCGTATGACGCCAAAGCAGGGTATGAGCAAGCTTTGCGGGAGGAAGCCATGCGGCAGCCCCACCGACCCAAAGCCTCACCAGACTCCAACCCCTTGGGATCTGCTGCCTTCGACGCAGTGTCAAAACTATCTGAAAAGTCTCAGAAGAAAATTGCGATGCCTCGATTGGTTGAAACATACCGGAACTTTTCTGAATCTCCCATGTGGGGCAAGTCTGGCCTGGGACTGTCTTCAGCAGACGGCTGCCTCAGACTTGATGCAATTGACACAACCTCTGAGAATAAAGCAATTAGACGGAAGATGCGCCGGGCATTGGAGCACCCACTGAACACACAACCTGACATGGAGTTCTCTGAGAAAACACCAGGTCTTCATCATTCCACATGTCAGGATATTTATGGTCACTGCGAGAAGAAACTTCATTCTGCCTTAGCTGCGAAATGGGTGAGGAATTTCCATCAATTCTTCACCAATGGTGTCTAGATGTCTATTGGCAGTAATTTTTCAAAGTTGTTCCTACCCTAGCCTCCCCCAGGAAAAAATGAAAACTACAAACAGCATCAGCCTTCCCCTGTTCAATGCCATTGCCGAGGTACCTTGAAGCCTGGATCATTGGTGCAGTTTCGCAGTGGTGACCAAAGGTGGCTCTACTTCATTGGGACTGTGATGAGCAAACCATTGTGCCATGTTTTCTTGCAAGGTTTCACTGGGAGCGCGTCGGATCTATCCCAAGTTCATTTGCTTTGCCAAGAAAGTCAATCATTGAAGATCTGCACGAGCCAGCAGTTTTTTCAATCATTTTTGGAGTCTCGTGGGCCAGGGCCAGCCAATCGTATTTCTTTCAGTCATTTGCCATACGAGGTGCCATTCAACCAGCCCATGTTGTTTGTTACCTTGTTGCCAGAAGACAGAGCCCAGCAGGAACCGTTCGAAGTAACAGCTCGAACCCCTCCAAAGAAATCCAAAGAGGTTGGCAAATTACCATTTGGTTTGAAGAGGCCGAAGAAACCAATGAAGAAGAGAGTCTCTCCCCAAAAGAAGGTCCGGAACCAGGAAAGCCAGGCCAATTGCGAGAACCCCGATTTGGAACCACCAGATTGGAATGATGATGGCGTGGCTTCTGAAGTTTCTTCGTCTTCTTCAAGCTCTTCCTCCACTTCAGGTTCAGATGCAGAACAGCCCTTACAGACGGACGCTGGTTCAAATGTTGGGCAGTCCAGGCGTCCCATTCTTTTAGTTTTTCGATGGCGTAATGATGACTGACAACAATATGATGAACAACAAACAACAACGACAACAACAACAAAAACAACAACAACAAAAACAACAACAACAAAAACAACAACCAACAACAACAACAACAACAACAACAACAACAACAACAACAACAGCAATCTAGTCCCAATTTTCTTCTTTAAGCTTTCTGTGGCTAGAGGCTAAAGACTATGGTAAACACATAGGTTTTTTCACAGCATGATCATCCATTACTACAGATTATCAAATAATTTACTGTTTATCAATTCTCAAGCATTTCATGAACCTTCAGATTGTCCTGTTTACCTAACCCGCCAGAGCCTGTCTATCAGGGATCACTGATCATTGATCGATTCATTGTTAATTATCTATCTGTCTATCTGCTATTTAGTTGGTTGAATCATTGCGCTCCCCATTTCCCCCTCCATCTCACCATGTTGTTGGTGCGTGGCGGGCTAAATTATGAGCAATGAAATGAATGAGCAATGAGCAATTGCAGTGTTTGAATATGTGCTTTTGATCTGCCTTTAGTAGCCTTTGAGATCCACTGCTCCTGATTGCACGTGAGAGAGGTGATTTCTTGGGTAATTTGAATCTGCCAGTGGTTGTATGCAGTCAATTGTTGGTGTCGGTTTGACCCATTCCTTATCCCCTTTCATATTTGCAAAAAGAATTGAGATGATGAAGCTAGTATTTTATTAATAATAATTTAATTAATAATAATAATATAATAATAATATACCGTACCATATCAGGTATCCGGTATCGGTATTGGAAATTAAATAGTGACGTATTGTATTGCCATTGCTTTTGTCCGGGCATGGCCAACAACCCTGGGGCCGCTCCATGGATTGTCCATGCCAATGCTCTTTGAGGAGATCCAGCGCAAGGAGGAAGCTGAGACCAAGAAACTCACTGCTCCATCAATTGCAACTGCTGCAGGGGATGGACCAAATGTGACTCCTCGTCCAAAGCAGTATTGCAACAGTGGACTGGGTGTTGTTGACGCAGGCATTCAGGTGAGTGGAAAGCTTGCCAAGTGCAGGCATTGCTTTAAACCCATTTCCAGAGGATGCCCCAGGATCGGTTGGGCATACTCTCGATCCAAGTTTCATGCCTGGGTGCATGCGGGATGTTTTCAAGAGCTTTTGAGCAATGAGCATGGAGATGTACAGCAAGCAGTGGACTACCTTGTGACATGGTTGGAACGGCATAGGGACCATGATGGGGCCCTTGGGATCGGAAGGGTTGTGCAGGCATTGGCAGAGGTTGCAGCAGCCCAGAGTTGCATTTCAGCATCCGCTGCAGCTTCCAGCTCAACTGGCCACTGAATTCCAGCAGCAACAGCTATTGGCTATTGGTATGGAAAGATGTCCAGCAGCATATCATATCGTCAGATTTTCATTGCATTGATTGTACTGAGGATATCATATCGACATGGAACATCCGGTGCTGAATGTTGACGTCAATATTTTTTGTTGGTGGCAAATTACCTTTTTGTCAAAACCTATTTTAATATTTTTATGATGATGAAAATGATCATTGATAATGATGAATCATGAATGATTATGAATGATTATGGTTCATGGATTTTTCAAATCATTGATTGTAATGATGATCAATGATCAGTGGTTGATTGATAATTACTTAACTATGACTCTGACTATGATCTATAGTTTTTCTGCTCATGATTTTTTGAATCCTATGGCAGCCTTTACTATATGACCAGATAGTCTTGTTTCAAAAACATTGATAATATTTGTTTTCAATGTTTGTTTGTTTTTATTCTGTTTGTCAAAATTGCAAAACCAAAACCTTTAACTAAACATGACTACAGGCTATAGACTATGACTATAACTAGAACGAATCTCAATTTCGCACATGCTTGCTGGAAACGTGGCCATTTGTTCAGCTTTACAATCCGACCCCAGCGTGCTCAATGGGCAATGTCCCATGTGTGCGCAGCGTCCGTTCTTTTTTGGGATCGTGGCCTTGGAAGTTTGGGGCCCGCATCATAGCAGTACAGCTTCAGCATTCCATGATTCACAGTTCCATTCATTTTTTTGTGTACAATGATTTGCAGTCTTGCCATTGCCTGTATTTACATCATCAAATCATACCAAGCCAATACCCATCCAGATCGTGTATTCACCGTGCAGCATCACCACATCAAGGCATCGCACAGTGGAAACTTAGCATGTTTCTTGGTTGCCAGTCCCCGACATGCGTTTTCAATGAATGCTCACTATGGTTGACTAATTGTTAGCTTTTTGACGTGTGAGCTTTGTTCAAGTAATGCAGTGTGTAACTAACAAACATAAGTCATAAGTTATGTATGTATATGTATATGTATATGTATATGTATATGTATATGTATATGTAAATGTATATGTAAATGTAAATGTGTATGTATGTATGTACCTACATATGTACGCATGTACGCATGTATGCATGCATGCATGATGCATGTATGTATGTATGTATGTATGTATGTATGTATGTATGTATGTATGTATGTAAGTAGTAAGTATGTTTGTATGCGTACGTATGAAGTAATTTTCCTTTTCTATCCATGTTTCAATTGCTTGCTGCCCAAACACAAAGCCACTTTGGGGTTCCAGGGCGTATTTGGAACCTGTAGTTTGTTTGACAGGAAAAGTGAAGCAATCATTTCAAGTGCTGTAGGGGATGCCTCAGAACCTTACCGCTCTGAAAACAGGAAAACTGAACCGTGTGCGCTCCAAACAGCTGTTGTTCCAAAAGACAGAGAGACATTATAATCTTCCCATCGGCGCATTTGTCCCGCTTGCAGACACCGCTCGATTTTTTTCTTCACGGAGAAATTGATGGCGTGCCATATGGTATGGCCGTGGAGTGCCTGGTGCTGGCAGCGTCATGGGGCTGCTGTGGCTAAGTAGCAGGGAATTTCGCGCTGAGGGTAAAGCTATGTACCAATTGCTGATGATGCTCACTGGATTTCAAGGGGTTCCAACTTTATTCATTCCCCCTAGTTGAATCTATATTCAGGGCATTGCAGTCACTGATTGAGTGTTTGTTCCTTTGAATTCCGAATGTTTTGTTTGCAATGAATGATGCTGCCATGTCGACATGTTATTATTTTGTTCTTATTACTACAGTTACTTTTAGCTTTAAGCTTATTATTACTTACTAATTACTAATTTCTATTCGATTACTTACTTATTTTTATGTTTTTATGTTCTTATTTTTGGTTTTATGATGTTTTTTATTTGAAATTGAAATTGTATCTATTTGTTCGCAATTTATTTTTGTTTTTATTTTGATTATGAATCATGATCCATCCGTCAATGATTAGTAATGATAATGGTTTATATTTATTTATTCTTCTTATACTCTTTGTTTTTGGTTTCTTCATTATCATCAATATTCTTTTTTGTAAAGTATTATTGAATTATTTATTACTTCTTTTTATCATTTTTCTTTCCATGATTGCAAGTATTTTTGATTTGTCTTTATTTCTTTGATTTTTGATAATTATTACGGTCCTTATTACTTATGGTCTATGGTCCATATGGTTGTTTTGAAAATATTATGATATTATTATTATTGTTTTTATTGTAGTTGTTATCAACAAGGTTATCATTATTATCATTGTTGTTAGTATTTTTGAATGTTTTTCCTTATTTTTGTTTTTGATTTTGTCCATATTTTAACTATTACTATAGACTATGACTATTACTATTACTATTAGTATTTTTGTTTATTATCACTGTTCTTGTTTTTTCAAAATATTATTGAATTGATATTATTGTTTTGGCTTCAGTCATTTCATATATCGTTTATTTGCTGTTGTAAATTTAGGATTTCTTAATATGATTTGTTTTGATTTTTTTTAATGTAGACTATAAACTATAGACTGACTGTATATATTGTATACACTATAATTAGAGGTCATAAAATACAAATCATTAAATCATCGTCATCGTTAGTAATCAGTCATTTACTACATCGGGCGTGATTTTATATCCCTGTCCCTATCCTCATCAGTTTGGTTTCGCAAGTCTCTAGGGCAGCAATAGGCAATAGAAGTTCAAATGGGAAACCGCAGTGAAGTGATCTGGGAATTCGCTAGAATAGAAGGTAAACGCTGCCACTGGTGCTGCTTACGTCGTGCTGTTAGTTGCCAGGTTTGAGTGTTGACTAGTATATCAAAGTAAGATTAAACCTTGAAACTGAATCAATTTTCCAGCTGTGGGCTTTGGCCCTCTGTCTTCCATTCCTTTTCCCTTTGGACGCGTGCAGCGTTTGTGTTTTTTTCCTCTAGGGTCGTGCCCTGTGTTCCAGCCTGCAAAGTGCTGCCAGTTGATGCTTGCAGGGTGGCGGGGAAGAGGGCAATGCTGATGTCCATCTTGGACAAGCAGTTGGACGAAGGTCGGAAAAAGTTTCCGATCTTCCCAACAAGGACCCTGCTTGCAGGATTGATGGACGAGCTCCTCAGGTGGCTTCCGTGACACGCGCTTGCGGCAGCGATGCGTTGTTTTTTTGTGTTGTTTTTCTGGTTTTCTTGTTGCGTTGCTTTCTGGTTATTGCTCTGTGTTTTTCTTGCGGGTGGCCCTTGGAGAGGCATTGCTGCATGCGGGCTCTGGGTGTTGGGCCCCCTGCTTTGCAGCTTTGCCTGCTCCCGCCCTGGCTGGCCTGCAGCATCTGGCGCATGGCAGGGCTCGTCCAACGCCTGCCCTGACGCAGAGGTGAGTTGCCGTCCTTTCTTTGTCTATCGTCTACCTGTCTAGCGCGCATTTCTTTTGTGGAGCTTGCGTGCTTGGAAAAAAGTTAACCGTTCATTTTGGAAAAGTACATCATTCATTGTGGACTTGGACTGGGAGGGCCCCATTGGCGTCTGGCGCCACGCGCCCAGACCCAGGGTCAAAGATACAGCACGATCTATGACCTGCTGCCGGACTTGAAACTGGGGGTTGCAAATCCTTTGCAGCTCCCCGCTCTTGTCGCCGTGCAGTAGAAAGGCTGCTTCTTTGTTCGGGCTCTGTGCTTCAGTTTCTTTTCTTGTGTTTTCGTTTTTGCTTTTTTGCGTCCCCGAGCAATGAATTTGGCTCACGCAAGCGTTCGTTAATGTTGTTTTTCTGGGTTGCTTTCCCACTATAGTTTCATTTTTGTATGGCTGCAGGCGCCGGGTCCAGTGCTGAGCCGTGGGCCGGAGGTCCCTGCCCGCGGCGGCACCAGCTATATCATAAGACTGCTCTGGCGTGCGCCCACCCGCGTCCACCCTGCAATCATTTGCTTGTGGACGCGAGGATGGGCGCCGGCAAGACTGCGGTCCTGATTCAGTTTTCGCTTGCGAAGCGTTTTGTTTTTTCAAGTTTGTATACAGAAGTTAGAAGGAGGAAAGGACGGAAGGAAGGAAGGAAGGCAGGCAGGAAGGAAGGAAGGAAGGGAGGAAGGGAGATTGGAAGGCTGATGGCCAGGACTGGAAGGAAGGCAGGAATACAGGAGGAAGAAAGGAAGGACCAGGATTGGAAGGATTGTAGTTCATTGAGACATTGAGTGTATGTATGTCAATATTGATCATTTTGAGTATGTTATGTTATTGTTTTTTTTGGCTATAGGCTATAGGCTATAAATGACAAACCGTGAGTGTAGCAATATCAAACGATTTTTCAATATACAAATAACAATTTTGGTTTATATTAATATTATATATTTATAATTTATAACAATAGACTATAGCTATAACCTTTTTTCATTTGATAAGATCGGAATATGTATTGGGATCGCGGTATGTCATTAGTAGACGCGGGAAGTGGGGCAGAAAAGGAAGTGCCTTTCTGGCATGGGGGGGCTGCCTTCCAAGAGCGCCCCTGCGAGCCATGAACTTGAGGACTGCCGGCGGCTCGTTCTCGGCCAGGAAGCCGAACGGGGAAGCCCGGCACCCCCTGGCCCAGTTGATGTACAACTTGGCCACAGAGAACTGCATTTTTTTCGCCATGCGCAACGCGTTGCATTGTTCACATGTTTGAGGGACAGGAAGGTCAACGCGCAGGCAAGCAGTCAGGCAAGCAAGGAAGCAAGCACCAGGTGCACACGACATTTGGCAGGGGTTTGGTGCTGGCAGGGGGGACTGCCTTCCAGGGGGGCC
>VSDK01025067.1:213680-240590 GCA_009767595.1 Symbiodinium kawagutii
CTGGCGGGGGGGACTGCCTTCCGGGAGCGCCCCTGAGAGCCATGAACTTGAGGACTGCCGGCGGCTCGTTCTCGGCCAGGAAGCCGAACGGGGAAGCCCGGCACCCCCTGGCCCAGTTGATGTACAACTTGGCCACAGAGAACCGCATTTTTTTCGCCATGCGTTGCGCGTTGCATTGTTCACATGTTTGAGTGACGGGAAGGTCAACGCGCAGGCAAGCAGTCAGGCAAGCAAGGAAGCAAGCAAGTAGGAGAAAGCCAGCAAGCAAGGCAAGCATGTAAGATCACATAAACAATCAGGCAACACAGCAGTGCCATATGTGTTCGATCTCCTCTACGAAGCTCGCCTTCTCGACCATTGATTAGATTGCAATGTGTTGGTTTTGAATCCTCCATGGCACCTCCTGGTTGAGATCCAGGGGACCTTGGCCCAAAAAAAATCTAAACTGCAAGGTTGTATATCAATTTGGGGCTGTGCTTGAATTTTATCCACGGATGTTTGGATGATAATGGAGTGGCCCAAAAAAATTGTGGTTGGTGTTAGACCTCAGCCCCAAAAGAATTTAATCCAGGGGGATTGTGGCTATGTGGAGCCACCTGGTTGGCAATTGCAGGTTGTGTTTTTTTTCAGACGCAAGAGCCAGAAAAATATAATTGAGATTATTGGGAATGTGAACACCATGAAGAAGAGGAGGGTGGAGGGAGGAGATAGTCATAAACCGCCATTCGTAAACAATAGTCATAGTATAGACTACATTTTTTTACTTAATGTTTAGCTGCTCTTTGTTTCATTTATATAATGAGGTACTACGTATGTTTTTTAACGATATGTATTTTCATCACGTATCACTTTATCGCTGATCATTTTTCATTTTTTGTTATTCGAATTTTTCACTAAATATATAATATTTCTATTGCTTTTCATTAATAATGCCGCTCCTTTTTTTGCTAGTATCAAGTATCATTGTATCATTATCATTGACGAATCATTGATCATAATTATTTCAAGTATTTTTATCTCAGCTATTGTTGTTTTGATTTTTTTGTTTATCGATAGCGCTATTAGTACAATATTTTTTTCGCCACTATGACTACTAGTATTTTTTTTCTACCATGATTATGGTTTTCCAGTTCAATGTTATTTTTTACAGTCGTTTGATGGTGAAAATTTTTGTTAAATACCGTTTTTGGTTTTATTCCTTTTACTACTACTACTACCTTCTACTACTGCTACTACTTCTATTACTACTACTACTACTACTACTACTACTACTACTACTACTACTACTACTACTACTACTACTACTATAACTATAACTATAATTATTAGGTATTTTTTTATTATTACTATTCTTAATTTTATTACTATTATTACTACTACTACTACTTTTGCTATTACTACTAGACTATTACTACTATGATTATTACTATTACTTTCATTTCTGCTATTTCCATTTTTTGCTACCACTTCTACTAATGATATTTTTTCTGTTGTTATTTTTATTTTTGTTATTAATTTGTATTTCTGATTCTTTCATTTTCTTGATGATTGTTCACTTCTTTTATTTTTTTCATTATTAGTACTATACGGCTATTACTAATTACTGTTTCTTTTTTTGATACATGTATATTTTACACTTATATTATATTGATAGTTGTGAAATGACTTGAGATCAGCAAATGAGGCGTGGTATATTGAATTATTTGAATTTTCCCCCTGAGCCTGAATATATCATTTAATTTCTTTGTCTATGTTTATGTCCATTTCTACTTATCATCCATTTTGGCATTTTTGTATGGTCTAATTTCCTGTTTCAAGTGAAAGCTGGTGAATTATGATAGTACCAGCATCAGGCTCGCCCAAAGGCATCCAATCCAAACGCCGTCGGAAAACGCACGGGGATTGCCCATGGCAACTGAGGTGTGGTGATGGCATGAAACCATATCACATCAAAGTCTTGACGTTGCGGTTTCCTGGCTCCAACATATAAAAGGGATGGTCCGATGGTTGCAATAAAAACAGGTTTTTAGATTGACTACTTATTGCCAATATTGCTGTTTTTTCAATTGATTGCGGGATTGGTGACAACCAGGAATTTTTTGCAATCATGGAGTCTGGGCAAGCCCCTTATGTTTTTCGATCGCAAATTGTCGGTACAAGGCACACGTATTCTGCTTCTGTATACTTACAAATCTTTATTTACAAAGTAATGATGTAATGTTGGTTCTGATTGTGGAACTTAGACTTAAAGTACAATCATAGTTTGCGCATGTTGAATGGTGAAAGTTATAAGGTATAACGGTATAACAGTTGAAAGTTATATAGTTATATAATATATTCAGATTTAGGGTCTGAATCTTTTGTTTAACGATATTTCAATACTTTCCCACTAAGAAGTTTCAGCTTTGACCATGGCCCTATTGGAACTTGTGGTGTGTGAACTGCAGCCTCAGGAGCGGCCACTTTGGATCGCCCAATCACAGGAAGCGCTGTTATATTGTGGGCTGCATGGAGCAGATTATGTCCAAGCTGGATTTCATGACCATGTGCAGCTGGATCGAATATTGCGCGCCACGCGCGCATGTGAGAAGCAGCCTTTTGGACTGCGACTTGGTCAAGTTTGGTCCCATTCCCCTGGTTGCCCCACAGGTGACATGCTTCTGAGTTTGTGTTTTCAAACATGTCCTTTGTGAATAAATGTGGAAGATTGATTGGTTGGTGATTGATTTTC
Source organism: Symbiodinium kawagutii (assembly GCA_009767595.1). Taxonomy (NCBI): domain Eukaryota; class Dinophyceae; order Suessiales; family Symbiodiniaceae; genus Symbiodinium; species Symbiodinium kawagutii. The sequence continues at coordinate 216,412 of VSDK01025067.1, forward strand.
TGTTCTTTGGCATTTTGTATTTGTACATTGGTTGGTTGGTGGGTAAGTGCAAGTACCATACCAAACCGAATGTTTATTGCTTTGCACTTGGCATTTACCATTTGTTTATCATCTATCTACCACTTTTCACACAGCTAGGCAGGGGGAAACATTGAGGTGGGCTAGACTATGGCCCGAAAAATTTCCTTTTGTGACTGTGATGCCCATGCCTAATCTCAGCTAAGGTGTCCAGCCAGCAGCCACCACCTCATGCCCAACCCTTCCCCCAAAGGGATCATTTACCGGGATTTGGATAATGATGATGATGATGGTTGATGATGATGAATGATGTCATACAATGGTATTCAGCATGTGGTGCTTGGGTTGGCATGGGCATCCAAGGCTGGAATTTCTGCGACCATCATGGCATCACGGCTACTCTTCCGGAGAAGTCCCAGGACTTTTCAAGCCAGTGCCGATCAAGCGCATGGACACATTCTTTGTGCTGGGATTTATGTTCATGCCATGTTTTCCTATTTTAGGGCCGTTCAAAACCTTTCTCTGCACGTTTCAATTTCCTCATGTCATATCGACGCTCTCCTAAGTCAAACCCTGGGTTGGGTAAGGCCGCGTAAGCTGTCTTGTAAGCTCCTTCTTGAATGTCTCCCAGGTAAGCTCCCGCTGTGGAGGTGTAAGCGCTGCGTATACGATAAGTGAACGTGTAAGGGGATTGATGCGACATGGCAAGTTATTAAATGTTGACAGTGACAATTACTTGATATGCTATGGGCTATGGCTATTACATTAAAGGTCTGTTCAGGCCCAATTTCCCCCAAGGAAAATACAGGAAATTTAAGGATCATGCTTGAAATGGAAGGTCTATGGAACCTTGACTTGCCTCTATTTTTTAGGCCCTGCTCATACCCAGTTTCCCTCAAGGAAAATTAAAGAAATTTAAGGATCATGCTTGAAACCGAAGGTTTTTGGAACCTTGACTTGCCTCTATCTTTTATGCCTTGCTCATACCCAGTTTCTCTCAAGGAAAATTAAGGAAATTTAAGGATCATGCTTGAAACCGAAGGTTTTTGGAACCTTGACTTGCCTCTATCTTTTATGCCCTGCTCATACCCAGTTTCCCTCAAGGAAAATTAAGGAAATTCAAGGATCATGCTTGAAACGGAGGGTCTTTGGAACGTTGACTTGCCTCTATCTTTTATGCCCTGCTCATACCAGGGCCCTCAGTGCGGAATTTTGGGCACTCTGATATTTGATCCTCATGTCATGACTCATGACTCATGATGATTAATTTTCTATCGCGATTTGCAATCCCTAATTTCCCTTCCGGATCATTTCGTTTCCGTGCTGCCTTGCGATCCTTAATTTTCCGTCGCGATCCTTAATTTTCCGTCGCGATCCTTAATTTTCCGTTGCGATCCTTAATTTTCCGTCGCGATCCTTAATGTTCCGTCGCGATCCTTAATGTTCCGTCGCGATCCTTAATTTTCCTTCGCGATCCTTAATTTTCCGTCGCGATCCTTAATTTTCCGTCCCGATCCTTAATTTTCCGTCGCGATCCTTAACTTCGCGTTGTGAATTGCGATCCCTAATTTTCCTTCCACATCGTTCCTTCTCCTTGTCAGGATGGTTCTGCTCGGTCGGGTGCAAAGGGTGAGATCGCCAAGCAGAAACTGGAGACCTTGAAGAAGTCTTTGGGTTTGCCGCTGGATGGTCCTGGGCCATACAGTTCAAATTTGACAGCAGCCCAACGGCAACTTTTGAACAAACGTGAGCTGATCAAGTTGGACGTGGAATATGCCAGGTTGAAGGCAGGGAATCGACCGGTGGCTTGGGGGAGCTGTTATGACTTTGGTGTAAGTATACAGACAATATTTTGGACATCCTAAACCCTAAACTATGCTGCAGCAACACAGGTAGCATTCCCTTCCCTTCAGGAAACAAACCTGGATGGCAGCACTTGTTCATTACTTTTTTGAGTAGGTTGTATTTCCGACATCCTAAACCCTAAACTATGTTGCAGAAAAACGGGCAGCATTCCCTTCCCTTCAGGAAACAAAGCTGGATGGCAGCACTTGTTCATTACTTTTTTGAGTAGGTTGTATTTCCGACATCCTAAACCCTAAACTATGTTGCAGAAAAACGGGCAGCATTCCCTTCCCTTCAGGAAACAAAGCTGGATGGCAGCACTTGTTCATTACTTTTTTGAGTAGGTTGTATTTCCGACATCCTAAACCCTAAACCCTAAACTATGTTGCAGAAAAACGGGCAGCATTCCCTTCCCTTCAGGAAACAAAGCTGGATGGCAGCACTTGTTCATTACTTTTTTGAGTAGGTTGTATTTCCGACATCCTAAACCCTAAACCCTAAACTATGTTGCAGAAAAACGGGCAGCATTCCCTTCCCTTCAGGAAACAAAGCTGGATGGCAGCACTTGTTCATTACTTTTTTGAGTAGGTTGTATTTCCGACATCCTAAACCCTAAACCCTAAACTATGTTGCAGAAAAACGGGCAGCATTCCCTTCCCTTCAGGAAACAAAGCTGGATGGCAGATTTTTTTACTGAAATTTGTTTTGAGTCGTTTGTATTTGGGACATCCTGGAATCCTAAATAAACCCTGAACTATGCAACCGAAAAAAAGCAGCATTTGCCCTTGGGGAAAAACATTTGGATGGCATTTTTTGTTTGAGTATTTAATATTATGGACAGCCAACCGAAGCCTAAACCCTAAACGATGCAGCAGAAAAAATGGCAGCATTCCCTTCTCCTAAGGAAATCAAATTAGACGCTGCTATTTTTGAGTAGTTAGTGTTTTGGATTTCTCAAACAGCAGAAAAAGGGAAGCATTCCTTCCCCTCAAGAAACATTTATAGATATGTGACAGCAAAATGGCATTATTCCCTTCCATTGAAGAAAAAGCTTTTAATGCTGCCAGTGTCTTTGTTAAGTTTGATTTGATCATTAAGTATCAATTTTTTGACATTCTAAGTCCGAAATTGAATTGGACAGTGTGATTCTGTGGAACATGGTTAACATGGTGAGTCATTACCGTCATGGTCCATGGTGCATTTTTGAATCCTCTCTTAATTGATTTTGTTTTTTTATCGCAAGACTAAACATTTAATTATGCAGCAAATTAAACGCATTGTTTTTTTCCTTAGAAGAAAGGATAAGCTTCCAGCCCTTCACTCGCAACCTGAATGAGCCACTGGAAACCTCAAAATCCCATGTGGGTGGAAAGTTTTCCTAATTGCTGCCTGGCTTAGTCAGGCCCGTGGACTGGACCCCAACACAAGCTTCGTGGACGTTGCTCGTTTCTTGGCCCTTATCAGCTGATAGAGCCCTGGAGGGTGACATCGAGCCATCTCAATCCCTATTTTCAAAGCGTGTCCGGTCCAATCGAGTTCCAAGGTCAGAGGTTTAGAGCAGTTCCATTCTTTGGTTTCGCTGCTTGTCCTGATGTGAGGCAGTGCCCAGCAAAGCATGGGCGTGTATCCCTGTCATGGGATTGGCGCCGCCTTCAGTACATCCATGAAGCTATTTCATTTGGGACGGCGTCGCTTTTGTCCAGCGCAAGTGCTTTGGCCAGCAAAGCCAGATACTTCACCGCATGTATTTGAAATGGCCTTGATGGAAAGCCATTGGGACTAAGACTTTTACTAGCCTTGATTCCAATTGCGCCGATCCTGATTCCATTGCCAGCTAAGATGTGGATTGTGATTTCCAACGCGTCTTTGTTGGGAAGCCTGATTTCACACAGGAAAGTCTGAGTTATAACCAGAGCCCTCGACTCCCTAGCATTCCTTTTTAGGGTGCACGTGTCCATCGTTCCTGTTCTCATTGTTTTGGCGAGAGCCCACACTAACTCTTTGAATTACATCTTATCATACCAATCAGCCAATCATTATCTTCTCATATCGTATCCGTATTATCATTTAGTATGTAACAGTATGTATGTTTTATCATTATATGATATGATATTATATTTTCATCGGTTCATTGGCATTCATTCATTTAGCATTTATTGTATTTGATGCTGTATACTATATGTATATGAGTCATCCGGTTCCTACAAGTAGTTTTTCGACCAAACAATAACGAGACGATACATGTATTTACTGTGGCAATGACGCATTCATTTGAATCTTGATCGGTTCCACTTGGCTAGCCAAATTGCCCAGGCTGTTATGGCTGCGCAGGGATTCGACCCGCGAGATTTCCTTTGGACAGGGCAAAGATATTCTACATACATCAAATTGGCAGGTGGCTGGGTGGTTGAGGGCTTGGTGATGTTTCAAGATGGCTGGCCAGGAGTCATTGTCATTATTTTGTGGGTTGAGGACTGTATTGGCAAAAGCTTTCCCACAGGCCACAGGCTGAAAATTTTGTGCTGGAATATAAGCAGTTGCAGGCATCAGCCTAGTTTGCGCGTCAGCTCAGGTTATACCAGAGGGAGCACCGTAATAGGAACAGTAAAGCAGTCAGAAACCTTGGAGTATTTTGAATCATGAATCATAGCCATCATAGCCATATTCATAGTCAAAAAGCCAGAGTCATAGTCATTGTCCACCTGAAATCTATTCTTGACACATTCTTTGGATTAATCCTGTCCTAAAACATGTTCTGCGCAGGAAATTGTATGACAACTCCTGTTGTCGGCGCGGTCATGGTGGCTTTGGTTCTCTATGCCTATCCATTTGGCGAGGACTGTCGGCCACTTTGTAGCATGAAAAAAAGACACTGGGATTCCGTTGCCTCGTGTTTGCGATTCGCTGCAATTGTATGTGCAACATTTTGTAACCAACTGGGCACCGTCCCAAGAACCGGGCGCAACGATCAGGCACCATCCCAAAAACCGGGTGCGGGTACTCCTGCTAGCCACAGTTGCATTGAACTCATTCACATAAATGGGGTGTCATGATACTTGGGTTGACTCATTTTTCTGATTGAACACTTCATTCCCCCCCTGGCAGACGCCAAAGGTTTACAGCTCGATACATAACCTCCTCCCTTTCCTTCCCATCCTTCCCTGCAGGTCAGGCGGTTGGGGCCAAAGATTCCGAAGAGAGTTGCGTGTTGATATGATTTACGTGATGTACAAGTAAGAAAAAGATGTGTTTAAAAAATGAATGGAATGGTTAGATGATAACGTTGATTCTCACGGAAGGTCACCAGTGGTATGTCTCTGCCTGAGATTATACAGTGGCCCGAAACCCAAGTTTGAACCACTTAAGATTTGGGAAATAACATCAACAATCTATGGCGCATTTAGGCACATCTCGAGGTTGAAATATACAAACATGTTTCCCCAACATAAGCAAAAGATCTTTTCTCCAACATTTTCCCAACCTTTTTGTGCCTAATATGGGCCTTAGGAACGACCACCCTAAGAGCCCTTTCGCCCCCCCACACCCCCACCATGAATCCCACATAGCCCCCCCTCCTGTTTTTATTTTTGGGTTGGATTTAATTCTCGGGCAAAGGCGTGAGATTAAGAGCATACTTTGATGCCACAAGGCTCAAGAGAGATAGAGGACTTAGTACAAGAGCTTCCTCCCGGTGTTGCCTACCTTTCGTATCCCCCCTTCCCAAATTGTAATTGTAACTGTGCACTGGGTGCCAAATAAAACCACTATGAGACTATGAATTATGAACTCGACTCTATGACTCTATTCTATATAATTGTTGCACTATGACTCATGACTATAAACTATAATTCTATAACTATGACTATGACTATAATGTCATAATGTCAAGTTCACCATTTTGGCAGCCCACTGAGCCCTGTAAGTAAACTTGCTTGTCTAACCCAATCGCAATCCAGAATCAGGAATTCACAGTTCTCCTCAGGTTTCCTTGTCAAGATTTGAGGCCATTGAAATGCTTTACAATTGCTCCACAAGTTTCTGATCAAGAATCACCGTCGGAGTCTGCTGCTGATTCCGATAGCGAGCTAGAATCCGACTCAGATTGAGGCTGTTGGGATGCGGGTTTGGAGGGTCATGGCAGTAGTTTCACGGATGCAAGTGCTTCGATTCTCAGTTCACATTCTCCCAACCAGACCAAAAGCAGACCATGCCAACAACAGTGCAGAAATTGTTCCAACTCACAATTGTTCAGGGGTAGGGAACTGATGAAAGTTGGCTGACATTTTGTCCCCAAATGGCCAACCCCCATCTTATTTTGGTTTTGCGAGCAGGTGTGCTGAAGCAGCTTCCGAGCCCAGCGATCCTATCACAGTGCAGGTACGCCTGCCCTGCTGCCACCTTGGTCCTGAAACATGCAAGTGTTTCCAGAGGTATCAACAGTCCGTTGCGGTAGAAAGATGTTGCGTACCGATACTCATGATTCATGATACAATAGGACTAACTAACCGTGTAGCGACATGGAGTCACAAATGAAACTGCCTAGGGTTCAGTCAGTGCCTTCTTATTCTTGGCATGGCGTTCCAGTTTCCTGGTGCACCGAAAACTGTGCTACATTCATACATTCATACATACATACATACATAGTCGCAGCAAATTGCATCTGAATGAGAAATGCAGATATGCATCCAAATGGCAAAATCACCGGCCTTCTCCCGCAGCATTTTTGGTACTGCGCCGCAGCTCTTGTCTTGTAACAATGGCGCTTGATATTGGTGATATCAACGATGACGATATCCCTCAAGTTCCAACCTTTTGCTACCCGAGCCTTGGGCATGTGCAATTGAGACATGCGTTTGTTCTTGGCAATCATGAACTTAGAAGTTCCAGCTTCCATCACTTGAGGGTCTACGCGCATTTTCTCCGTTGCCCCTAGCCCACATGCTATCCTCCCATGGGGCTCTCGAGGATTGGAGATGGATGGATGATCCTGAAGAAAGACCTTGATATAGTTGATGATTTTGGGTTCCTGCAACTTGGCTGCTGCCCTTTTGGGAGTGTAGGTAGTGCCTGTAGTTGCAGCTGTGGAGTGCTGTTGTTGCAGATGGCACCTTTCTGTCTCATAGCCCATAGCAGTGATGTAGTGATCCAATGATCCAATGTTTTTTTCCTTCGAGGCATGTTTTGGAGGAGATTCAACGAGGCCACGAGGAGCAGTTGAGAATGCTCATGGCCGAACACCAGGACAAAGATCTCAAGAAGGCAGTACCAGTGCCAGTATCAGTGCGCCTGGGTGGTGGGTTGTGATTCTGTGAAAATTTTGAAAAAATACATCACACTTCACCAGTCCCAAGAGTATTGTTGTCCAGTAATCAACAGGTGACGCGAAGTTGGAAGGGTCATGTTGACGAGCAGGATTTCACCATTATCATGAGTCACTGAGTCATTAATAATCAGCAGGCAGCAGAATCATTATCATTGTCATGAGTCAGAGTCATCATCGTCATCATGCATTAATTCACAATTGACAGTTGATTGATAGTTTTCAATTTTCAATCATTAGTCAGTATATGTCATGGTCATGATCATTCATTCATTAATATTAATAAACTTTATCATTGATCATGAATCATTCATGGCATGTGGCCTTTGGTCTATGCTTTGCATTTTTAAGCACCGTCCTGCAGGTGGTTGACTTTTTCAACCGCCACTACGAATCCTTCAGCATGGTTCCCAAAGTCAAATTCGAAGCTGCCAACTTTCACAAGTACGTGGCCAACGCAGTCTTTGAAGACGACTGCAAGTGTGACCTGCGTATCTGTGGCTGCAAATTGCCTGAGTTTGCCCAATGCCACCTTTTCTAGCCTAGCTGAGTAGAATTAGATGATATATGATATATTATTATTATTATATGATTCATATGATATAGATATATGATATATTATATTAAATTATCTATTATTAATTATTTTATTGTACTTATATAAATGTATCGTCGAAATATAGCTATTGCTATGACTTTCACTAGCACTTTAACTTTACAACTACTTTTTCCTTTGAACTTACAACTACCTTTTAACTAAATATAGAACTATAATTTAATTGACAAGTGAGCTGACAACTGGCCTGCCTAAAACAAACCGCTTTAATGTTAACACTGTTGACACCATTGACACCGTCATTCCACGACAAAAAACAGCTCCAAGCAACAACAACAACGACAACAACAACTTGGCAATGGCAGTAGTGGCAACAACAACCTAACAAAAGACAGCCCGGCAGCCAAATGTCCAGGCAGTGTGCTGGTATCCGGGAAGGAAAGGAAGGAAACCAAGTCTCTTGGCGCCAACTCCTGTAGTGCAGGTTTGGATGCAGCAGATGTAAGAAATTTGTGAGTCACGGGTTATGAGTAGTCATGAGTCATAAGTCAAAGGTTGTAAGTGCTAGTATTTTTCAGTAAACAGTTTTGTAAGTAATTTAGGTAAGTAGGAAAGGAATTGGCTTGCTGTGGCCCTGGGTTGGATTTCAGTCGAAGTTCCCAGCATATACAGTATCAATGTATCAATTCCAAATGGCCACATGGAAACAGGCCATGGCAAAAATACACAGAAAAGTATGTAGTATGTAAGTATGCACAGTATGGGGTCGGAATGAGCAGTGTGGGCCCAGCTAGAAACAGGTTTGAGGCAGTTTGGAGAACACGTCAAGGGCAAGATTCTTGTGAAAACAATTAGAACTTCTGGAGAGTGGCCAGGTTCAACATTGTGGGCTTGTACATTGAAGAAGTTGCTTGGCTGTACCATTTGGTGACCATTTATCTTGGGAAACTGTTTTTTGTTCCCGTGCCACCCACATTGTCCTAACGAATTTGACAGTTGAGTGAGTTGTAATTGCGATGAGTGATGACTGATTGATGACTGTTTTATTCATTGACTCACGAGTGACCAGATCAGATCATATCAATTTGATCATATCATTTTGGATGAAAGCAGAGTGGCGTGCCATCTCAGATGTAGCAGAAGCGTGCACAGTTGGAAACCCTTCATGAGGATATCTCTTGCTCGCTCTGAGGTGAATCAAAGCAAAGACCATCCTCCAACACCGTTCGTGTATCCGTGTCACCCGTCCTCCACGCCTGGGCCTGGCATTCCAATTAGCAGCGCGGAAAGCTCCTGATTCTGTTCTGCAGGTATTTGGTATCCGGTGTGTAACTAGGATCTCAGGATACGCAGCCATGGTTTTCACTCATTTGCCATTTTTTGACGTGTGGGGCATGGTGTGCCTTGGGCTTACACTCAAACATAGAGCGAATTTTGAGACAGATTTGCAGGAAAGTGGAAAATGAGTTTGTGTCACCGCAAGCCTTAACTCCATGCTGTTCACATGCAAAAAGACATTCTGTGAATTCAGTTGGATGCATTCATAGGTCCATTTCCTTTCCAGTCTCCAAATTGCAGTGTGTTTGCACTTTTTCCTCCTATCCTGACCAGTTTTGTTCCCTTCGCAGGTGTAACAGCCTGAGGCCCACGTGCCACTTTCCTTTATGCATTTTCGAAACCTGCGCAAACATGTTTCCACTGCAGAACATGTAGCAGCATTAGCATGATCGATGCAGGGACAGTGGCACAGTGCGTGTCACCCTGTGTATTGAAAGGTGCAATGCCTTCAAGGCATCTTCCCATTGTCAGCATGATGGGGTTGGCTGCCTGGGTGATCAGTGATCAGGGATCGGTCAGCAATGGTTAGTTGTTTGATCATCAGATTCAGAATTAGAATAACTTATCATGATTTTTATAACTTATCACTTATCACTTATAACTTATCACTTATCACTTATCACTGTATCACTGATCATGATCACTTATCATTTTTGTTCTTATCAATCAAAAAATCAACATCATAGGTTCATTGATCATTGATTCATTGATCATTAATCATTACAAACTATTTTGGTCATATGATGTGTCATTATCAAATCAATTTCCTTAAGCATTCAACTCATGACTCAATTAAGTTCTATTAATATTAATATTTATCACTTATCATTGTTTTTGGTTTTTAATCGGCGTGTTGTGTTTCGTTAGAATCATTGTCAGTTGTTTATTACCAATTATCGCCAATTATTGTTCATCAATCAACGGTCACATCATTATCTTTTAAATGATCAAAATTGTTTGGACCATAGCGTCATTTCAATATCTATTATCAATTAAAGTTATGTTATTTTGAAGCTATCATTGAATTATTGAGCAGCATTACCCTTACCATTGGTCACAAATCCACGATTCATGATTCATGATTATTCATTGAAAATTATTGTTTGGCTGTTTCCTTTCATGTCTTTCCTGTCCACTTGATCGCCCATTTCCATGCCCATGCCAAAAGCAGGCATGTCAGCATGTCCGACAAGCGGCTCTGTTTAGATTGATGCGTCAAAATCAGTAGAGACGACGTGTTTCTTTGCAGCCGGCCAGTGATCCTCTTTGGTTCGTCATGTGGATTTGGGAACAAACCTGTGTTTGTTCTTGTTCCCTCTCTCACTGTTAAAGATGCCAGTTCTTTTTGCCCAAGTTAAGCCTGAACAAGTCCGATTTGCCAATGGCAGAAGAAGACAGCAAGTCCGCTGGATCTCTCTCAGATGACGAGAGTCTGCCGGATGCCGGCCATGAAGAACCCGATGAAAATTGCTGTGCTCTTTGCTTCCAGGCTTTTGGCTCTCGGGACAAGGAGATTGCTGGGGGGACAGTGAAGTATGTGGCTGGCATTTGGTCATTGAGTAACCTGAAACATTCATGGTCAACCAACAGTTTTGTGTAGCCTGAGAACATGTAACACTTCGCACAAATGCAAATTTGTCAAGTACTCAACCCAAGCATTGCCTTTGCAGGATTGTCCTTCCGATTTCAAGGGCGAATGCAACGTGACACCAGGCAGAGATGGAGCAAGTATCTGCCATTCTTGTTATTCTGTGCAGCGCTTGAACTTCCAAGCGTCCATCTTGGAAATGCATTCTGCCATTCGAAAGTTCCCGGCAGTAAAACGAAAGTTCCTTGTACCAATGTTTGACCATCCAAGTTCCATCCACACAAGTGGCTCAGGTGATTCTGTTCTGGTATGCTTGGGCATTATTTCAATAGTCAGGCCGCCAGGCCCAAGACCAAATAAGGCATTTGGAAGGTCGAAATAAGGCTGAAAAAACATCTATTTTGACCAATGTCAGAGTGAGTGATTTAAGTTATATCATTTATTTAATTGACTTGACTCGACCTATGACTCAGCCTTTGACTATGATGCAGACTGCCATCTCTCCCCGCTGCTTTGTTGTTTCAGTTGCTGTGTTGTTTTCCTTCCCTGACTGACGGCCTATCCAGCATCGATAGTCCATAGTCTATAGTCCATAGTTTGAAGATGTTTGAAGTCGATGATACGGTCTGTGTAGTCTGCGCTACAGGTATAATCCAAAGTTTGCTGTTTATTGTCTAGTCTAAAAATCTATAAATTGAGTCTTTATTATTCCGCAGTTTATCTATCCTTGCACTTGGAACCCAGCCTTTCTTTACTCAGCCTCAGCCTCCGTCCATCCTTTCTTGAGGTTTTTCAAGATGAGAAAATCAAAGGTGGAAAGCGTGGCCAAGAGTACCAAGAAGCGCCGAAGATTGGTTGAGAAGGTCAATTTAAAGCAGATGGTAAAGCAGCTGGAGCAGGACTATGTCGACTTCCAGAGCGTCTGAGGCCCCAGCTTTTTCATGTGATGAAATTATCACAAAGTATTTGCAAATTGGGTTTCCACTAATCCAAGATGGTGGAAAAATAAGACTTCAGAAACAACAGCCAGGCCGGGTATTTTTTTGGGTAATGGCAATGGCAATCAATTGTGCTAGTTGTATAGGCTCGTCAGTCTGAATACGCAAGACTCAGTCTGAATATACTTGAGAGATCTTGAGAGTTTTCTGTAGTCAGCATTAGCGAGCATTGGCCGACGTTCCCATGGGTGTTTGGTCATGCTGCGGTTCGCAGAAGTCATCACTGCCAGCAATGATGCTTCCATTCCCACGATGTTGGATTGAGATTCTTTGTTGGATAATCGACGATCCCGATCCCCATAAATTAGAGCTAAATCAGGAAACGTGATTCGGTTTGATTATTTCATTTCCAATCATGAATCAAGTAGGAATTAGTAAACATAGACTGTTAGACTGTATATAAATATGAAAATAAAAATAAATTATCTATATATAATATGTCTTTTGATATATATTCAGAATTCAAATAATATATCAATCTATTTATATATATAAATATATATATATATATATTGTATATGTATTTATTTTTTATGTATTGATAAACCATTTTTTGTATTGATATTACAGTACACATTCAACATATTACATATATTACTTTACCATTTAAAAATGTTTATATTTATTTATATCTTTATCATTTGTCATTTTCATTTACTAAATTAGCCAGCCATTCAAAATCTTTCCGTTTTATTCTCCAGAGCCCAATTGCTTCTCCATTCTGAGGTCAACACCCTTTTGCCCCTCAAAGACTGGATCAAGCAGTGCCGCAAACAGCCGAAGAAAGAGCTAAAGACAGATGGTGAAAGGAAGCGTTGGGTGAAGGAGGCGTATCCACAGGTGAAGCTGGTTCGCCATCCAAAGTCTGGAGTGACATGCGTGCCAGTTGAGCGGGAGACCTTGATGCTTGTTGGCACAAGGACTGCTGCTGAAAGATCAAAAGAACAAGAGTTTGATGGAAAGAAAGGTGCAAGGGAAGAGTTCTCTCGAGCGAGAGAGCAGATTGGCGTGAAGACCAACACCAAGGACTGCGGTGGGAGAATACCCGGCCATTTGGCAAGTGCAAACAGTCTTGTTTCAACTGTTTCAAGGGATGAACATTGGAGGATGCCCCATTTAAGATATCATATGGTCATGGTCATGGTAGTTAACAATTTTGCAGTTTGTTTCATTGTTTATATGAAAATGAATGATACTGATTCATGATATTGTATGATACTTGTTGATCATTGATCAGTTTTAATTCTGATGATTTTGGATTTATGATTAATAATAATAGTTATAAGTTATAGTCATAGTCATAGTCATAGTTATAGTCTTGTCATTGAATTAAGTTAGATTATGATATTATTTGAATATATGGTCTGTGACTGGATGGTGGGTAGATAGTAGCAGTGCAAGTACCTTGAGCAGTGGATAAGTAAAAGTATTGGTAAAACAGTAGTAATAGTTATGAGTCATAGTCGTAGTCAAAGTCATCATCATTGTAAAGTTGAAGTTCTAGTCATAGCCTAGTCAAGATAATTTTGTAGTAGTAATTAATTAGTAATTAGTGATAGTAAGTCAAGGGTAATATGAATCTGAATATGCTATCAGTGAAGATTTCCAGTGCCCGATCCTTTTCTTGATTATCTCTTGATTTCGCTCTCCAGCCAATGATGCAATGCAGGAAGCTATCCAGAAAACCCAGAAGAAAGCCGCCTCTGAGTGCTCTGGTGATGAGGCCGAATCCTCTCACTCCAAAGACTCAGATGAGGAGAGCAGTGCTAGCTTTGGACTGCAGAGCGATTCCGAAGATGAGGCTGCCAAGAAAAAATCCAAAGAAAAGGCCAAGAAAGCCACCGAGGAAGCGCCTGAGGTTCCCCTCGAGCCTGAGCCAAAAGCCAAGGCAAAGGGCAAGCCAAAGCCTCCTGCTGAGATTCCTGAGAAGGATGAGGATGAGGATGAGCCCAAGCCTGCTGTTCCAAAGAGGGCGCCCAAAAAGGCGGCTGTTCCAAAGCGGGCGGCGAAGGCCAAACAGGAGAAGGCTGACAAGGCCTTTGCTGCTGCGAAAAAAGCCCACAGCAGTTTGAAGGAGATCAGCCTTGACATGATCTGGAGATCAATTATCCGCTCTGGTGAACTTGATCGCAGAATCCAGAAAAGCATCACTGCCGAAAGTGGGCTCAAGGGTGCCATGGAGGATGGCTTTTTTACTGAAGATGTCGAGGCGCTTTACCTTGAGAAAACCATGGCCGAGTTCCGCGATGTGATTATGAAGATCAGCTCTTTTTGCAGGGATTTGCGCAGCTTTGGTCCAGACAAGGTGGCTGAAGATGTGCGGCTTCAAGGCGTGCAGATTTGCGAGCCTCTCAAGGAGCTCTTCGTCTACTTCTACAGCCAGGAGGAAGTTTCCACGATCACGGATTTGCTTTCCTTCTTGGCCAAGAAGCTTTGGGACGCAACCTGGACAAATGGTTTTCAATTTCTGTTTGTTGCTGCTCGCTGCTTGCTTTTCTCTAATTTGCTGTTTTGGAATCATTCGTCCATGCCCAGACCCACGCATAATCAGGGCATGATACTGATTATCAATCTAAGAAATAGAGCCATAGTTCAGTCATAGTTATCAATTTGGATGTTTAGTATTTATAGTCATAGTCTATAGTCTATAGTTTTGATTCTTAATCAAAATTATAGTTGTAAGTTAAAGGTGTAAGTTAGTTAACTATAATTTATAATCTATAACTTGAATTATAGCTATGGCTATGGCCCTATGGCTATCAATAATTATCATCATGAATCATGAATTATTAGTAGGGATTAATCATGATCCTGATGGATATATATTAGTTGATGGGGCAATGGAACCCTGTATCAAGGGTTTTTGAGCCAATCATTGAATTGTTCTGCGCCCGGATTGTCAGGCAGGTGGTGATGACCACTTGTTCTTCAAGTTCATTCGCATCCAGGACCCCAAGAAGTGCCCCAAAGAGCTTGAGATCGGGGTTTCCCTTGGCCACCTCCTTTTCCAGTTCTATGAGGAGGAGGAGAGTGAGCAGAAGCATATTCCCGACGTGTGGTCACTGATGCTCAAAGTCCAGGCCACATGTTTGGGCGACTTCTTCGAAAAGCTGCGCTTGGCTAACGGGGTGGCAGCAGCTTCCAAGGCTTTGCCGCGCCTCTCCATTTTCAGAGCTACCAACTTGCAGGGGACGCAATGGTTTCTAGTCCAACTTGAAGGGCGAGCAGTTGTTTCCTGTCCCCAGTCAAGTGAGTCACCAATCAATCATTCTTTTATTCTTGATTCATCAGGGATCAGGGTGTTTGTTATCAATTGACCTCAGTCAAAACCGGTCCAACAGTCTCGGACAGTCTCGGCATCATCATAGAACTGAGGTTGCCAGACGGCAATGAGCTTGCCAAAGACTTCAAGATCCTGGACAAGTATTCAAACAGCTCTGGATTCTCTGCCCAGTGCATGATCGACCTGCAGCGCGTGATTGCTTGCCTGATGGTGTCCGAGGAGCCAGAGCAGAAGTGGAAAGACCCAGGTCTCAAGTCCAATGTCGTCAATCCGAAGTTCCTGGCCATGGTGAGCAACGCTCCTTTTTCCAAAGCTTCAGTGCTGGCCATGAACGCCCAGATTGATTGGAGGCAAGGCCCCGCCATGAAGCAGCCAGTTGCATTCTTCATTTTCCAACTCTTGAAACTTGAAATGGTCGATGTTGATGGTGGGCCAAAACTCATTGCCCCAATGCCCATGTTTTGTTTTGACTTATTGTGCAACTTATAATCTATTTGTAACTTATAACTTATAGCTTATAACTTTTAACTTATACCGATACCCATACCTATACCTTCTAACTTCTTATAACGTACAACTTGTACAACTATGGCTGGTGGAATTGGTGATGGTGGGAATATTTGTTGACATTTGCTGTAGGAACAATTGCACCGTTGATACATTGACATTGCTGATTAGTAGAGTGGAGAAGGGTTATTGATGGTGGGATGATTGATGGTTGTAGTAAGCTGAACGCAATTGTAATTTGTAACTTGCACCGTGTACTTGTAATTGTAAGCAGTCACTTTTCCTTTGGCAGGACATTGTGGACCTCCGTGCTGCGCCACGTGAAGACATTTTCCGAGCGCAGCATTCCTGACATCAGCTTGGACGAATTCATTGAGGCCACCAAGAAGTTGGTCACGTTGAGAAAAGAGGTTGGGGTGCAATGGTCGGAGGATGAGATATCCGTCATGAAGAAGGTTGTTTCTATGTTGCCAGGCTTGGAAAATGAGGAGGACGTCCTGGCTGAGAAACCTGAGAAAGCTGAGCTCGTGAAGGAATACACGGCAACCCTGTCTGCATGGTTTGGCAAGTCCAAGCCTGATTTCATGTGCTTGGCCAATCAGTTGGCAGAGGTCATCGACAAGAGCACTCTGGACATCCACAAGAATGCTGATGAAAAGCCGGTCTCCCTTCGCCAGTACGCCGAGCATTTCCCTCCTGAAGCCTTGCTCCTGCCGGATTTTGTGAATGCCATGTTCCATTTGCACTGCTACTTGTCTCACTTGGCATCGTTTGTTTCATGTTGTTTGTGAATGTTGTGATTTCTGCGCATTGCCAGCAGCATTGTTTGTGTTGCCTTCCCGAGTTGACAGGATCATATGGAAGAGTCTGTGGGGGATTGGGGGGGCATCAGCATCATGTATGAGGATAGGGTATGTGTCAGTATCAGAGATCAGTATCAGTATCAGTATCATTGGGAGTACGTAGTAATTATTGAATTATTGATTTTGAAATATTAGTATTTGTATTTGTATTTATGTATTACTAAACTACTATTGACTAGTGTTAACTATTGTCATTGTCATTGTTGTTATTTATTGTCAATCGTTTTGTATTTATTTTTACTTTATTACTCGTAGTCTCGTATTGTTTCATGAATGATTTTGTTTTGGTAATTTATGTTTGTTGTTTATCGGTTTTCATTTTTATCATTTATCAATTTATCATCCATCATTATCGTCTGTAATTTTTCATTATCGTTCATTCAGTCATCATCTATGACTTATGGATGATCTATGAATTATGAAAGTTTTTCATTTCATGTTTTTTTCCTGGTGGTTGCCAAGACAATTTGTTGCAAATATTATACCATCAGACTTGTGGATATTTATAGCCTGTGATTTTGTATGATTGCGTGATTGTATGAGAATTGAACAATTGCATGATTTAATGTTTCATGCTGCATGCTTTAATATTATTGAAGGAAATTTATGTACGAAGTGTGGAATTTCCCTGTTACGGCAATAATCTTACATCATGGGAGGGGCAGACTGGATGGATGTTGAGAAAGTTTTTGCGGTTGGTCATGTCATGTCTGTGTAGATTTGCTGTTTGACGTGCATCGAAAAAGCAAAACGTCAGGATTCGAAATAAGAGTGCCACTGAATTCAAGCCCCAACCCTGCCACCCCACAATTCTGAACACCATGTCAGTTCCACCTTTGAAACTAGACCCGCATCCCACCAGCTATTTCGCACAGCGCCCGCGTCAAAGTCATAGGTAGTTAAAAGTGATATTCATTGGGTTCATTGCGTCGCACAGCTGTCCCATCTTTGAGTTTACGCTAGGGCTATCAGGCCATGACTTTAAAAAAATGTTTGGCCTGATCACGTGGCAAGCCATCGCCAAGGACCCATGACAAAAATACATTGGAAAAACACCAGGAAACATCGGGGTGTTCAATAATCATAAGCTGATTCGTGGTCGCAGGCATAGGAGCAAAGTCCCAAGCTTCAAAAAAAACTTCTGTAAGTGTCATTTTCTGGGCTAAAACTGGTGTGGCCTAAATATGGGCAGGGTGCTTTGTTGGGAGACAAGGTTTTTAGCCCTGAAACAAGCATCCCGTTTCCACATGTTACCCGCATCCCTCCCCATGCTTCTTGCCCTTCCACCTGCACAGTCTGTGCCAACCTTGGGTGCATTGTGGCAAGGCTGCAACTTCCACAACACAACTTGTCTTGACATGTTGTTTTTTGCGCTAAAACTGGTGTGGCCTAAATATGGGCAGGGCCCTTTGTTGGGAGACTGGGTTTTTAGCCGTGAAGCAAGCGTCCCGTTTCCACGTGGTACCCACATCCCTCCCCATGCCTCTTGCTCTTCCACCTGCACAGTCTGTGCCCACCCTGCATTGCATTGTGACAAGGTTTCACACGTCATAAGCCAAGTTGCAACTTCCACAACACAACTTGTCTTGACATGCTGTTTTTTGCGCTAAAACTGGTGTGGCCTAAAAAGGGGCAGGGCCCTTTGTTGGGAGACTGGGTTTTTAGCCTTGAAACAAGCGTCCCGTTTCCACATGGTACCCACATCCCTCCCCATGCCTCTTGCTCTTCCACCTGCACAGTCTGTGCCCACCCTAGGGCCCACTGTGACAAGGTTTCCCATCTCATAAATCCAAGCTGCAACTTGCACAACGCAACTTGTCTTTACATGTTGTTTTCTCAGCTAAAACTGGTGTGGCCCATGTATGGGCAGGGCCCTTTGTTGGGAGACAAGGTTTTTAGCCCTGAAACAAGCATCCCGTTTCCACATGGTACCCACATCCCTCCCCATGCCTCTTGCTCTTCCACCTGCACAGTCTGTGCCCACCCTAGGGCCCACTGTGACAAGGTTTCCAATCTCATAAATCCAAGCTGCAACTTCCACAACGCAACTTGTCTTTACATGTTGTTTTCTGAGCTAAAACTGGTGTGGCCCATGTATGGGCAGGGCCCTTTGTTGGGAGACAAAGTTTTTAGCCCTGAAACAAGCATCCCGTTTCCACATGGTACCCACATCCCTCCCCATGCCTCTTGCTCTTCCACCTGCACAGCCTGTGCCCACCCTAGGGCGCGCTAGGACAAGGTTTCCCATGTCATAAATTCAAGCTGTAACTTCCACAATACAACTTGTCTGGACATCTTGTTTTCTGAGCTAAACTTGGTGTGGCCCATATATGGGCAAAGCCCTTTGTTGGGAGACTGGTTTTCAGCCAAAAAAGAAACGCAGGAACACTCTAAAAACTCACGGGGTGTCCGCTATCAAGATGCCGGGGTATCACTCTTTGACTTTGCAATCCTGAAGACACGGGCGCCCGCGGGGAGAATCGAACCCCTACCTGCTGCCGCTGGGCGTGTCCAACGCACTTGGTCGTGAAGACTTCCGAAAGGCAAACTGGACGTATCCTGCTGGGGTCTCCTGGGAAACGTCAACACATTTGAAGTGTTTCTCAGGGCCCCCATTCAAAAAATTACGTTCGAAACAGGCGCCCTTACCCATTTCGCTCCCTTGCGCTTTCCCCCCCCCCGCCTTCCGTTATTGCCACGTCAATGCCGCCGCCCCCGCGCCACCTAAACGAGCCAAACCTGGGCTTAAGAGAGGGCAGAAATCCACACGCCCATCCCGCTTGACAGGCAAAATTTTTAAATACTCTCACCGGGGCTTGAACCCGGATCTCCTCCGCGTTTCGGGCGCCCGAAGCTAACCCTCGCAAACGCCATCGATGGAGGCGCCTTAACCATTAGGCCATGAGAGCCGATAATTCTTACGTATATTTTTTGTTGTGTGTGTGTGTGCGCGCGCGTGTGTGTGTGTGTGTGCGTGTGTGTGTGTGTGTGTGTTGTGTGTGTGTGTTTGTGTTTGTGTGTGTGTGTGCGTGTGTGTCCTAAGGCTCCAAGCGTAATCAATTAACGCTGGCTTGGCCTAAGTATGGGCAGTGTATGTGTTGGGGCCTTTGAACAGCCTCCGCATGCTACTCCCGCTCCACCATGTCTCTTGCTCTTCCACCTACAAAGGCTGCGCCCACAAGGTTTCCAGCCTAGTTTGCATTGCCGCCAAATTTACCAGTGTCAACACCAGTCTGATCTCATGTGCCCACTCCTACTGCGTAACTGTACCACACAGTGCTACCGCCAGCGCGCTAGCGATTATGATCACGCAGAGACATCATGCGGTGCAGTCTTGAGTGGCTGCGCTTGACCTCTGCCCACGTCTGTTCTTCACTCATCTCGTACCTGCATGTCCTCACATCCACCCCGTGTCTCTTGCTCTTCCACCTGCACAATGCGCGTTAGATGTGCCCACCCTCGCTAGTGCTGTGGCACGGTTTCATTTCTTGACATGTTGTTTTCTGAGGTTGAAACTGGTGCGGCGTAACCATGGGCAGCTTTTTTGGGACCCTAGGCTTTCGGCCCTGAATAGTCACATCCCGGCCCATGTATCTTGCTTTTCCACTTGCAAAAAGTTGGTGCTGTAGATGTTCCCACCCAATGCTCGAGACCCAGATTGTAACTTCCATGGCACAAGTTTTGATGACATGTGCTCTTCTAAGCAAGAAGTTGGGGTGGCCAGTATGGGCAGGAGGGTGCTTTGTTGGTGCCCTGAAAAAAAACATCTCCTGTCAACATGCTATTCACAAACCGCCCGTGTTTGTGGCTCTTCCACTTACAAACAGCTTGGCGTTGTTGGCTGCGGAAGCTCAACAGATTGCTGAGACGAGTTCCCGCCTTTTTGTTGGGCCTTCCATGCCTCCAGAGATACCAATTTTCAGGGTAGGCCGGAGCATCAAGGAAGGTGTGCCGATATAGGAGGAGAATGCTGCAGAAGCGAGAGGAGCTGATGCTCGGAGAAGGGGGCACTCTGATCAGCTGCTTGGTTGCAGTTTGAAAAGCTTTTGCTATTCCAGGATTGGCATCCTGGGAGAGGTGTGCTTCCAGCTCAGGTGCTTGATTGCTTGGAAGGATTGTGGTTGGTCCGCAGGGCTATTCCACGAAAGACGCCCCGGGGCATGGGTCTTCAAAGACGGCCCGGAAGAGAGAGACCCTTCTAAAACTGCCGCCCATGGCTTCTGTTGCGCTAGAGCTAGTGGCTGTTGCGTGTTGTGTTTGGTTGTTTTGCCATGGTCTCTTGTGAGTTGGGTCTTTGTTCCTTTTCCTTTTGGCTGCGCCGCGTGCCCTTTGTTTCTTTATCTTGCGTTACATTGTTGCGCCTTCATGCGTTCTTTGTTCATATTTGCAGCCCATGTCACCTCCGCTGAGCAGGGCCACAGGGAAGACAAGAGTTCACGTCCATTTTGGACGAGCACTTCCAAGATCGGCGGAGAAAGCTTCCCGTCGTCACGATCAGTGCCCTTGTCCTGAGATTTCTGGAAGAGCTTCTCTGCTGGCCCAGCAGTACCATGCCGCGCTGTGAAGATTGGTTTGGTCAAGTAATTTTTTTGGTGGGATCCAGATAATTTGGAGAAGAGCGCGTGCCTGGTAAGAGTAAGAGGTTGGCCCTTCTCAGGATCCGGGTTAGCTTCAGGGATAGGGGCTGAGTGGACAAACGGTTCCCGCCAATCAAGCCTCCAACCTCCGGCGCAGGCCGCGCACGGAGCTGGAGATGACTGATGTGCGGAAGGATTCTGGTCAGAGGATCTGGGCTGTGAAGCGAGGCCAGCTCACGAAGACCTCCCGCCAGTGCTTCCAGACGAGACTGCGATCCACTCCATAAGCTACTCAAACGCTGCTCCATGTCTGCGGCTCTTCCACCTCGGGAGGCTGCGCTTTAGATGTGCCCAGCCTAGTTTGCATTGTGGCAAGGTTTCAAAGTCGCCTACTGCGCGTCCCCCTCCTACAGCACAGCGTGATTTTATTGTCGACCTACCGCCTGCCTGCCTTCACTGCAACATTTTATTTTAACAGCTCATCCCATTGGCGCATTTTTTTGGGCCACCACAACATGGCCACAAAGTTTACAAAGTCGCCCCATAGGCGCAGCTTGATGAGGACACTCAGGAAAGAATCATTTATTTAACTGATCCCGGACCGCTTTTTAAGTTTGATTTTATTTTTAGTTATTTTATATTTTAGTTATTTTGATTATTGCCTATTGCAATTTTCCAACATATGATATCAGGGATCCTTGAAAAATGGAGGAGCAGTGGTGGAAACAAGGGGGGCAGGGAGGTAAGCAAAAGCCGAAAGAATAGAATTACAAAAATACAAGAGCTAAACAGTACTGGTAATAGCACTCATGAATGCAATAGCGATTATCGAATTATTGGCCATTATTAATAATTATAAAGTGCAAATCCTAAACCAATATTGAATGATTGAAGTATTAACACTGATCACTGATCACTGATCAGTGGTTACTAATGCATTCATTTTTTGTGTGGTAGAGGCAGAGGCAGTTTTGTTTTTTTGGAAAATTTTGTATTGGTATACAGTAGTGCTAGGCGCTAGGTTTTTGTTTGGATTTTTGTTGTTGAGTTTTTGTATGATTTTGTATGGTGAGTTTTTGTTTGGTAGGTTTTTGTGTGATACATTTTTTTGTTGCACGTTTTTGCGCAATGCATTTTTGTGCGCATTTTTGTGTGGTAGGTAGGTAGGTTCGGTGTTTGCTTGGTAGGTTTTTGTGTGGCAGGCTTTTTTTGGTTGTGCTGGTGATTTTCTTGTGATGATTTCGTTGTTGCGGTGGGTTTGCTCCAATGGTTTCATGGGGCTGCGTCCCATAGGGGCCAATGTTTTCCCTATAGCCTATAGCCTATAGCCTATAGCCTTTTTGAAGGCTGGAAATTTCTGCCCCCGCGGTGATAGTAGTTATTATTTATTTTTTTTTTGGTAAAAAAGATGATGCAAGTTTTAGCTGATCAGGTGATCCCATTGCAAGTGCCATGGATACAGATTTTGCAATGATCAATGATATAGGATATGATACAGGGTACATATCCTACGCCCATTGGTATATTGGCCATTGGTTGGTTATTCTTACTATTGGTGATCTGTGGTTCCTCGCTTTAGGCGAGATGCAAGTGGCTCTGGAACTCATTCCCTCCGCTTCCATTGCAGCTGAGCCAGCCATTAAGCCAGTGGCATCACTTTGCAAATTGCTTGAAGGTTTCACTCCTCCGGACAGCACTGATGTCAGGGATAGCATCGTGGAGTGGATGCGCCATGCAACCCAAGTTGAAGCCCATTTGAAGAAAGCAGCCCTCGATGAGACAGGGGATGGGAAAGGAATGCAGGCGGTTTGCAGCAAAATGCTTTCATGGATCAGGCAGGTTCAGAGCATTTGCAATGCGAAGGCCATGGAGATGATCGTGGAGCACCCTGCTCCTGCCAAGCCATGGGAACACGAAAAACTGTTGACCCCGAAGTTTCAGCCTCTTGCATTTTGCTTGAAGTCATCTGCATTTGGCATCAAGGAACGGGTCACGGGATTGGCAGATCAGATTTCCACTCCGGACTTTCCAGAGATCATGAAACATTTGACCACCTTCGAGACTGTCGCCTCTGCCATGAAGATCGAGATGTTGAACAATGATGATCTGTTTCTCGGCATTGTTTTTGATTTGACACTTTTTGACTTTGATGTTTGATCTTCATTTGGCAATTAAATACTTGACACACTGATGATCACTGATGTTCTGAATTCCCGCCGCCAGCTGTCCAAACCAAGATTAAACCATGGTATGAATCATATTAACCATCATCATATCAATCAAACGATGGACTATCTATCGATGATTATCTCTTTCTCGCTCTATCATTGATTTTCACTGCGTCACTGTTTAGTCAATAAAATATTTGATGGAACTTTGCTTCATATGTTATAGTTTCAGTCTAAGACAATACAGTACATACAAACATCACGAACATCAAAAACTGCAAGAGCAGTGCTGGGCTGTCGGATTTTGCGTTTATTGGGTCATTCGCTATTACATTAATTAATATCTTTTTATTTATTTTATATTAAGTATTAAGATACGCTTTCTGAAATTGGATCTTTCTTATTGATTAAAAGTATTTGATAATCAGATCATGTGTATGTAGTGATCAATGTGTACTGTAACATTATTTTTTATTTGCGTTATTCAGAATCTACTGCATATTTTTTTTGCCACGGCCATGACATGAAAATAAGGAAAGCGTTGCAGGACTTTATTTGATTTTCTTGTGTGCCCTGACCGTCCCAGGTTCACCGCTGTGAGGAACGATTTCCAGCAGTTTCAGATCAACTTTGTCAAGGCCATTGAGGCAGCCCTGGCTTCAATGAATGATGTGCATCTCGTTCTGTTTGACAACTTCAAGCAGGAGTATGGGCCCGTTGCCGATGCATGTATGACATGGCAAATGGGACCATTTGCTGATGTTTTTGCCGCCAAGTACGCAACCACCAGGGACAGCTTGCAGCAGCTCATGGCAGGGAAGAAAAACATTGCCACGCCCATGGCATCTTTGTGCACCTTTTGCGCGCACTCTTCTGGCAATGATTCGAAGGAGTTCCAGGAGTTGGTGGCCAAGGCCAAGGGCATCTACAAGCATTGCGTTGATGTGACGAAGGATGCAAATAGGATTGGTGGGTTGGTCCTCATTGCAGGCATCATTTTGCAGGGTGATGCAACCGCAGCGGATGCAAAGGCAACTCTCGAGTGTGCCATCCAGCAGTTCGGAGTGGTGAAGGAAAACCTCCCTACCAAGATGCTCAAGCTCATCACGGAGCTTGCG